>PVIJ01003743.1:0-109796 GCA_004024925.1 Scalopus aquaticus
CATTGGCCAGCAGGGATTGACCTTTGTACGGATTGGTTGTTTGTGCTTCTCCTTTTGCTGATTGGCTCGCTAAATGTATAAATGTAGAGGGAGCCCGGAGGGCGGGGAAAAGAAGGAGAAGAAGAATAGAAGAATAAAGCTGCAGGTTTGCTGAAAGATTGCTGCCCCGTGTCGTCCTTGCTGGTCAAGCGCGCGACAACTGATTATGATGGACCATTGTTCATTTGCTGCTCTTAGCATGCTGTTTGACCCAAAAGGCTTCATTTCATGACTACATTTCCTTCATGTGACACCTTTTTAAATTAGTATTCTTCTAGTTTTATGCTCCTGAATCTCCAATAAAACACCTCTAGGCAACACATTAGGAACATGTGGTGGAACTCAGGGTAATCAAAACACACTGCAATTAAAGCTGCTTGTGAAAAGCAACTATGCTTTTTCACCAAAGGAAAAGCTCTTGAAAATTTTATCTGCTTTTCAAATATTCAAATAAATCTGGAACTTCTAAGTACAATGATGGAAAGTAGTTTAAGGCTGAGATATGATACACTTGGAAAGAATTTCTAGGGGAAGCCAACCATGGAAAACTAGGTGGGAGAGAACTCCCAACATGCATCTTTGTCTTAGATCTGGTCATTAGACATAGGAGACTGTATGACTTGGGTTCTTTGAAAACCAAATCGTCTAGATGGTTTTTTGTTTTATTTTTTTTTTTTTGCTCAAAATGTGAATTACTTTTAAAATGTATTTTCTTGCAAAAATCAGAGGTCAGACGAAATTGGCCATTCTATGCTAGTTCCTATATTAAGTATATTATCATATACTCATTACTTCACCTCATGAACGGACACTTGAGATAGGTGATGTTGTCCCATTTTATAGAAGAGGAAACTAAGCAGCAAAACTTTTTTGTAATTTGCCGTGTTAGAGGTCTCGTAAGTACAGCAAGAAGGATATGAATTTATGCCTTCCAGACAACAAAGCCAAAATAATTTCCACTGCCAGTATCACAGACTTATCAAAAAGAAAGACCATCAATCACTAAGAGAAAAACAGGTTTCTTAAAAAATGAGCCTGTAACTTGGGCATGAACTAAAAGAGGATGAACTATAATGGAATGAGTCCAGACAGTGATTTGTGGGTACCAAGTGAAAATTTACACTGGACTAGAAACAAAAAGAACCAAGTGTCTATCCACTTTCCCAGAGAATAAGTAGCTATATTCTCTCCTTAATAACTGGTCCTGAAAAATATCAGTATAGGAAAGTCAATTTAAAAGCCTAACAAATCCTAACAAAGGAGAGATGAGATTATAAAATACTCCAAGCATCACATAACATATTGTGGTTCTAGGAAAATAGGATTTTAGTATTTTTGCATTTTTTAAAGTTTGAAGTAGAGATTTTTATCTTCATTCCAATTATAAAACCCTAGAAATTGAGGGAGGGTAATAAAAAGATTTAAAGCCATTACTCTGTTTTCATTTCCTTAACTGTATTCATTTGCTATTTTACTCAGCTATCATTTTTCTTCTCACTTCTACTTGATATGACTAATTAATCATGATCTCCTTTATCATATAAATATATGTGTATATATATATAGCTATATAGCTATATAGTTTTATATATATATATATTAGCTAATATTTTATTTCAAAAATACCTTTGAGAAAGAGCATTTAAGAGCAGAGTGTTTATGGATAAGTATGTTTAACTGCAAATTAAGTCAATAAATTGAGCTCTCCATTCTAGGGCAAAAACATGCCCTTCAGTCTATATGGTCATGTGGATCAGACTAAAACACACACATTTTACCTGATGAATTATCCTTTCAAATAAAAATAAACTTTAAATTTGAATAATACAACAATGTAACAGTGACAAATTAAACTTGTTCTGAAGTCTGACTATATGCATGAACCTAAACTAGATACTCCCTGGAATGTAAAGGAAGTCAAATAATAACAAAATATTTTCTCTAGTCAGTGATCTCATTTTTTATTGAGTGTTTCTATGTGTAAAATGTTTGTGAGCATGTGTCCTAAATATATATGTGTGTGTGTGTGTGTGTGTGTGTGTGTGTGTGTGTGTGTGTGTGTATCTCCCTAGGTCAAGACAAAAATGTGAGATCACATCACTATGAAAGAAAAGAATAATGAATAGTGTAGAATAACAAGTGATCTCTGCCACACAGCATAATCAGATTTCCTCAAAGTGGGTGATTTTTCTCAGGGTTGCTGGAAACGATACGCAAGGTATTGGAAGCTTCCTCGTCGTCATTTCTCATCATTTCTAGTTTAATTTTTGAATGTTTTATAATAGACATAATATATTCTTACAGTTTGCAAGTATATAGTTTGCAAGTAGAGTAGCCAGGAAACTGCACTCTGTAAGGTCATCCCTAGGCAAAATGACTGAAACAGGTCATGAATGGGTAAGTAGAGCAGGTCTTTTACTTGTAACTTTAAAGAATCATTTAAGTTTTATATTTAAGGGTTTAAATATAAAACCCTTATAAAGGGTTTATAAAGAGTTTATAAAGGGTTTATAAAAGGGCTTCATATTTCACCAAAAATGTGTTGACAGAATCACTTCTTTTTTAAGAAAGCTTTTAACAATTTCTTGCATTTGCTTCTCATGTATGAGAGTATTAAAGTTAAAACTCATTTAAAAGCTAGTAATGGCTAGTAAGGACCATGGAGATAGGGACCATGTCTTCCAGATAAGCATATAGCCTATAATTCTCTAGGGGAGTAATGACCATATAGAATATCTGACATATTCAAATATGAAAAGGAGGGCATGAAACCTATATGTAAAAGTTTGAAGAATAATTCTGATGATGAATTAGGTAATTATTAAGTACCTAGAATATAGAGGTTTCTTAATAAGCATTAGTTCCTCTTCCCCCTTCTATTTCTTATTATTTATTACATAAAATAGTTTTATCCAATACAACTCTATCCAACAGAGCTTTTTAGAATGAGAGACATATTTGAAGTCAAATATGTTTCCCATTAGCAACATTGTCTACTACACAGTTGAAATATGGCTAGACAACTAAGGAAGTAAATTTTTAGGTTTATATTTTTTTGATTAATTTAAATAACCATATGAGGCATGTAACTCCTGGTTTAGAGAGCTCAGGTCTACAAATTAGTATAACATAGTTGTTGACCAGTATGTGTGTCAATTTCTTGAATTGATCTTTTTTTTCTGCATATATACATATAATTAAAATGAAAGAGTAAAAATGGGCATCCATCCCAAGGGCAGGCCAAATGGTGCGGTAAAAGAACAGAAAAGGTTCCAAACCAAAAAAAAAAAAAAAAAAAAAAAGTCATTTGAGCAATGCTTCACAAACTTTACTATGCACAAAAATCACTGGGTTGTTAAAAATATAGATTCTAATTTAGCAGTTCTTGAGCAGAACTTTAGATTCTATGCTCACAGTCTGCCAATTAATGATGCTGTTAGACCTTGGGTCACACTTTGAGAAGCAAATAATTAGATGTAAGTAGGTCCATGGAACTGCATAACTGCTACAATTCCTACCACTGAACTAGCTATGGCTCTCCATTCTTGACTCTACTGTTTAAGATTAAGAAATGCTCTACTTTAACAAAGGTACATCTCTATCCCCCAATCTTAAAATTAACATTTACTTAGCACTTTCTCCATAAAAACATTCATAACAAAACCAGCAAAAAACAATTTATCATTCTCTCTTTATAAACAGACACTTTGATTTAGCCCAAACTCACACAACTACTAATCAGCAGAGTAGTGGTTCCTGAATTCAAAATAGAATCTTTCTTATTCCCTTATTACTAGAACCATGGAGTACAATGGAGTACCAGCCTTGCCTTGAAGTTTACTAGTAATGCAGATGTTCAGACCCCATCACAGATCTCCTGAATCATAATATACATTTTAGTAAGATCTCCGGGTTATCCGGAGTTATTATCATGTGTGTTTGACTGCTCATTAACATGTCAACTGCTCTGTTCCACATCTTGGCTTTTAGAACAAAGTAACAAGTAAAAGAATGGAGGATTTGTTGATTGTACAGCTGATAATCGGATTTAGACTGGATAGGGTTCACTGGAACACCGATAGCTTTTTCTCTGTTGCTAAATCCTATTGCATCATAGGAATGATTTGGCATAATGAGGCTAAAATTAAGTTATTTCATGGCAGGTAAAGTTTTTTTCATTTCTGAATACTACATTATCAACAGATAAAAACATAAACTATATAGTTTCATGTTCAGAGGAGAAGGGGGACCACACACAAAAAAAATGAACTTGCTTGCTGAAGGATATATGTACTAAAATCATCAGACTCTTCAAAATATCTGCCAGAATGGTGCAAAGAAAGAAACATATTTCTATTTCCTCTGTCTTCATGGGTGATTCTGGAAAACTCTTCAATTAAAAGTGATTAGTAACCTAAATCACAAGGGTTTGTTACTACACAAAGTGACTCAAAGAAACTAAAGCCTAACTGTCTAGTTCTATAAGTGAAAACTTGGTCATTCCACTTCTGTGATACAGCAACTTCCTCAGAGAGCTTTTCCCCTCAACTTCCTGCTAAGAGAATCAATGAAAATGGCATTTAAAACTGCTACATAGCACCTCTCAGTCTCAAACCGTTTCTTTGACTCCCAAAAAATTACACTGCTAATTCAAATGCTTCTCTAAATCCCTGAACTCAAGTCATATTGATTTCTTCTCATCTGTCTCTTCTCACCAAATGCACATTGTTAGGCTTTTCTTGGGCATTTTTATTTCCTTTAGACTACTCCGTCTTCTGCTCTGGAACCATAACTGTGTTTGCAACCAATGACCTTTCACATTTAAAACTACAAAAAATCTTTGATAATATTATTGTAGGGATATTATGATATTGTTTTCAAAAATGTTTGATATCAATGACCTTGCTAGTCAAGCACAGTGGGTGATACTATTAAAGACCCGCTGTCATTCTTTTTTTTTCTTTTTCAATCTCTCTCTCTCTCTCCCCCCACCTTTTGTGCCCCCCACCCCCAATCCCCCAACACATCCTTCATTTTCTTAGAAGTTTTTCCAAGCCATAGTCTGGGAATTTCTGGAGCAAATTTTACTTCCTCCACTGTTATTTCTATCTCTGGGAATAAAGTTTCAGACAACAGTGTTTCACTGGGAAACAAATTCATTGCACTGCCAATACTTGCTCTATATAAAGTTTATTTCTCAATATTCTCCCTTAGACATCTTTAATGATATAGACTTCCACTCTCCAAATAGTTGGACCAGGTTTCTTTGAGACTTTAACTGCTTATTATCATTGACATATGAATAGTTTCAATGTAGAACAGTCCTTTTTTATACCTGTTCTTTCTTATAAAGGGTCACATAGAGATTCTTGGTCCTTTGAAGGCTTTGGTGTGGTTAATTAGTTTATTGTTTAACAATTATTCACTCCTTCCCCCAGTTTGAGCTTGGCTATATGACTTGCTTAGGCCAATTGGTTGTGAATGGATGTGACGCGAGCAGAGGCTTATCTGTGCTTGTAACCTGGGCTGGCCTCATGTGTTCTGTGGTCACAATAAAATTCATCTACTCCAAAGTGGAGAGTTCCACTCCCTGGGTTATAGAATAAAAAATGTGAAGCAGAGATGCCCCAACCAACCTGTAATCTACAGTCTTAAGCTGCTGATCAAGTCAACTAGCATCCCTTACGGGAGAAGTAAGTGCTTTTGCAATATGCCACTGATTTTGTGGTTCTTGGTTATAAACCAAAATTGACTATTACATGGGGTTACAGTAAATGGTAGGTCATGCTGTACCATTTACTTATTGAACTAGAATATATGTATTTATAAAATGAGAGGTTTATATTCATTGAACTCAAGTTACTAAGTCAGATATAACTCATTTTTCTTGAGTGTTCATTTCCCAAAGTTTCCAGAAAACAGGTCAAAACATAACCTTTGTGAAAAGTATGTTAGAAAAGAATAGAGAAAGGACAATCTAGAATTTCCTGAGTAATTTTATTTTTCTAAAACAGAGAAAATGGGATAAGTTTGGATAATATTCAGCACAGAACTCTGAAGAGTCTGCTGAGGGGAAGAAGCATGTCAAAGATGATGGCAACTTCAGCTGCTGACTGGGATGGTAAAGTACTGCCTTTTTCATTAAGTCAGACTTCAGGCAGCTGGACTTTCCAGGATCACATGCAGGCTCTACTTACTCTGAACAGTCCAAGAATCAACTATTTTCAGTGTCTAAGACAATATTAACAAATAATAGGGAGAAATAGTTTATATAAAAAATGGAAATTGCAGTGTTGAAATTGGACTTTTTTTCCTTTGAGTGATTTTAATATCCAAATAAGGGATATCTTATTTTGCATGAGAGACAGTGCCGCATATCTTGTCCTACCCAATTCTAAAATATCATGATGGCATATGATCATAAATTAATTTGAGGCATTCCCTCATAAGAATCTCAGTGACCCCTTTGCAAATGTCAGATACTTTATGAGTTCCAATATCCCTTAACTTAGCATCCTAAAAAATACCCAGAAATCTCTTTAAATATACTTTATTCCTTTATTAAAGACTTAAAATTTTCCATTAAGCCCACAGTTTGTCTTTAGTTATTAAATTGCTGTTTGTATGAATGCCAAGGAATCATTCACACAAGATCATGCATCTCTGAAATCAAATTTGCTAATTGGCAAAATTAATACATTTACTTGTAATGAAATTATTTTTGAAAAGGACCTTAATATACAAGTTAAAATTTGCCACTTAGGTAACATTTTTAAAGAAGGAAATGTTCTTATGCAACATGACTGAAATGCTCTGGGGAACTCTGAAATCGTTTTTTCATTAAATAGAGTTGAAATTATGTGAACAACTAGAACATTAGAAAGAAGAGAGGAAAACAAAGTATGGAACACTAGGGAATAAGAAAAACAGACTGCAAAAGGAACAGTGATTTTTTTCAAGGTGACCCAGTGAGTCTGGAACAGAGGAAAGTTGGACCTTTGCCAAGAATCAAAGAATATCTGTATCAAAGGCTGATTTCTATACCTGCCATTTTCAATTGATAATTTATCTTCTTTCTTCTATATGGGGGAGTATATTCATATTTACTACTCTCTGAGTCTAGCATATGCTGCTTCAAGTGTTTATTAAATAAAATGGAATGAAATCCTATCAACCAGAAGCTAACACAGCATGAAATTACAGATATAATCTCATTTAACTCTCATGATCACCTCTGATGTAAATATTATAATTCCTGTTTTATAGATTATTTTAGCTCAAAAAGATGAAATGAATTACTCAGGAATACAACAATGTGAGAACTGGAACATTTTCACCATAGCAAGCTGTTCAGCAAAACTCTCTAAAGATCCTAACTCTTAAGGAAGCTCAATAAGAGTTGTATTAAGAACAAAAATGTTGAAGATTAAAGCAAAAATCCCTTTGAAGAACTTAGAGTTAGCTATTGAATTGATATTTAGAAAAAGGGGAGTAATTTAATGAATTTTTGTATGTAACTGATTTTATTAATTAGGTGGGATTTCAATTGAACATGTCTGTACAAAATCCTTACATACTATTGATAAATTATTTGTCCTGGGCGGCATCTGGCAATTAAGCCATGAGAATTTTAACAGAAGACTTTGAAATAATATAGATCTAACACAAGAAAGCAGTCCTACTCATAAAACCAAGTCTCTGGACTCCAAGCAACTTTGTAACACTGACCATACACTCTGTCAATAGATACAGGAAAGAGATTTACTACGGCAAAGTAATAAAATCCCTTTATAGGGCCTCCCCGGTGGCACAGCGGTTAAGCGCTGCGCTGTGGAGCTGTCTCGAGTTCGACGCCCAGCCGGGGAGAATCCCACATGGCGCGGAAGACCTCTCCTGCCTCGCCCGCTGCTCCCCTCAGCAGTGTAGTTCTGATCTGCCTGTTCTGCTACCCGTTCTGTCTCTGGTGAACCCTCTCGCCGCCCCACACCTCTGGCCTGTACCCCAGCTTGTATGTATAAATAAAATAAATCTTTAAAAAAAAAAAGTCTCTACATCTTTAAAAAAAATAAAATAAAATAAAATCCCATTACATATACATGGATTCTTGACCCAAGAGTATTGGAACCTTCTGACAAGCTGTTTTCCACACCAAGAAACATGTAGCAGAGAAGTAAGAAACTCCATTTTGCTCCTAAACTGAGAATCAGAAAACAAGGGAGGGGAGGAGAAAATACATATGAACAGGGGCCTAAGTAACTATGAACTCAGAATCTACACCCAACCTATCTGGGTTCATTGTAGGCTCTGCCTCTTTTAAAAATATATATGTATATTTATTTTTGTGTAGAAATGCTGGGTTGTAGGCCAGAGATGTGGGGGTTGAGAGGATTCATCAGAGACAGAATGGGGAGCATAGCAGTTGTATTTACTGAAATACACTAATATGCTACTATAGGGAGCAGGAGGAGAGACAAGAGAGGTCTACTGTGCCATGTGGGTTAACTCCATGCCTGAGGATCAAACTCAGGCAACAGTAGTGCAGTGCTGAGACTTAACCCCTAGGAGGGGTTAAGTCCCTCCACGAAGGAGGACCCTCTTGGCTCTGCCTCTTACAGTACAACTTTGAGGAAGTCATTTACCTCTTCATGACTCAGCTTCCTCCCTTGTAAAATGTGGAAAGTAATAGTATCTCATAGAGTTGTTACAAGGATTAAATGATTTGATACTCATTAAGTGCTTAAAACAGTGACTGGCATGCAGTAAACTTAACACAAATGTTTTATAAATAAAGAGGATAGAAAGAGTGACAGATGGAATAGCAGCTACTGTGTCTTTAATGCATTGCTCTGCTTCCTTCCAACAGAGCCCTTTACTTTGTGCAGCATCAAGTACCACATGATTCCTACCAGTAAGCTTAACCCCATTTCCAGTCTGACCCCAAATAATTTGTGTTCAGAAAGACTTTAACAGTCCTAGTTCAGTAGGTGATTCAGCACAGTTAAGTTTGCTATTATTCTTGTCCTGACCCTGTGTCCCAGTTTTAGTCACTTGTTCCTGTAATCAAGTCCCAAACTTGTACTGCAGTTCTAGCATTCTTCTCCCCGGTGGCTGAATTCTGGCTTGAAAAATCTGCTCAGGTCTTCCAGGTTCTTTAGGTAGAGGTCTCCTGAAGGGCTGTGTCTTTAAAGACAAACTGTCAAAGAGTGTTTGAACTTTTGAAAATGCATCACAACTGCAAACTTTTATATAAAATATAAAATTTCTGACCTCTCTTGAAAAACTGTATGATCTGGTAACACTTGACCTTCATGTCCCCTTGGTACTAACCGAAAGCAGGGACTACCTCCTTGAGAAGGCCATGTGCTCTCTAGTCCCTGATGTCCCTACTCCATCTGCTCCACTTATTTCTGTGATTTGCTTGGTCCTTGCAGGCATTTGAGAATAACTAGTATATTCCAAACACTTTGTGCCAACTACTCTTCTAAGTGTCTCCCATGCTTTTCTCATTTAATCAAAGTCTAGAAATCTGTTTGTTCTTGTCATTATCTATGCAATTCTTCTCTTGCTTCACACCTTCTGTTTGTATGGATGTACATCTGTTCCATCTTCCCACCTCACTGTCCTCTGACCATCAGAAAGGGCCACTCACAAAGTCTTGATAGACCTTCATTACGTAACCCGCTCACCCACATTGTGTCCTGTTGCCACAAAGGTCTCTAATCTCCTGGTCCATCCAGTCTCTGTCATCCAGAACTCAGGCCATTTAGCGTGGTGTATCACAGTCACAGAATCCCAGGCTTTACTGATCTGCCTGATGCTATTGTATCATGCTCCATGCTTTTATGAAACTATCCTTTTCATTAAAGATAGATAAGCCCTTACTTTCACAAAACTTTTGCTCCAATTCTTATTTGAAGCCCAACAAAATCCATTAAGTATTTATAGATCACTTACTTTTGTTCAGAGCATTTTGTTCTTGTCATAGACATCGGTTTAAATATTCCTTTTAACCCAAAGTTTTTCCTTCTCTGTTACAAGCAATTCAGTCTTCTTAGTGATCCACATAAGAAACTAATATTAGAAGAGAACTGACTTTTTTTAAAATGATAGGCCCCTATGCTTTACAAAACAACGAATAGAGTGAAATATTTGCAAAATAAAGCTGAAATTCAGCTAATATCAAACATAAGCTCACAACACTAATTCTTTCAGCCATTTTTAAAGATTCCATGAGTGGGTAAAACTGAATGTTTCGAATTTTAAATTCTGCCAATTAAATTCTACAATAGGTTTTAAAGAAAGACTTAATAAAAATGTTACTTACATAAGGAATTGTGTCCAAAGTATCTGTGTTGACAATTATAGGAGCAGGGCTGGCCTGAAAAAAAGAGAAATAGAAAATAGTTTTAGACAACAAGTAGGCTACTGTGATAGAGGTTCTGTTAACTTATTTTACTAAGAGCACAGAAATGTTTCTTGAGGATCTATATGGGCACTGTCAGTTTTGGGTATGGGGGAAATCAATGAAACTGTTCAGATTTCTCTGAAACTCCATTCACTTCAAACATGTGTTTGCTACATTTACAAATTAATCAATAAAAATTACACTCACTTTTTGTTAAATTCTACCCAGTATAGGAAGTGAATATTTGTGTTATGTACCAGACAAGGATTTTTTTAAAAATATATATTTTTATTGTTATTTATATCTTTTACATTTTGCATTCCCCTTGAGTACCCCACCACCAATTCACTCATGATCCATCTCCGTGGTCCCTTGTGTCCTTTTTTACTCCATTTTGTGCCCGTATCCTCCCCTCCCCCCACCCCCCCCAAGTGTCTCTCTCCTATTTGGTTTCCCTATAGTCCTGTTATAAGTGAAACCATTCAATATTTTTCTCTTTCTTTCTGGCTTGTTTCGCTGAGTATGATCCCCTCTAATTCCATTCATGTCACTGCAAACTGCATGTGTTTATCTTCTTTGAATGCTGAATAGTATGCCATTGTGTATATGTACCACATCTTCTTGATCCAATCATCTATTTTTGGACATCTGGGTTGCTTCCATACCTTTGCTATTGTGAACAGTGCCGCAATGAACATACGGGTGCATGTATCCTTTTGGATTAGTGTTTTTGTGTCCTTTGGGTAGATTCCCAACAGTGGTATTGCTGGGTCATATGGAAGCTCCATGTTTAGCAGTTTGAGGAATCGCCATACAGCTTTCCATAGTGGTTGACCAGTTCACATTCCCACCAGCAGTGTAGAAGAGTTCCTTTTTCTCCACATCCTTTCCAGCATTTGTTGTTGCCTATATTTTTAATGTGTGTCATCCTCACAAGTGTGAGGTGGTATCTCATAGTGGTTTTGATTTGCATTCCTTGATTATAAATGATATTGAGCATTTTTTTAAACTTTTTTTTTTTAATAAAGATTTATTTATACAAGCTGGGGTACAGGCCAGAGGCGTGGGGCGGCAAGAGGGCTCACCAGAGACAGAGTGGGGAGCAGAACAGACAGACCAGAAATACACTGCTGAGGGGAGCAGCAGGCAAGGCAGGAGAGGTCTGCCACACCATGTGGGATCCTCCCTGGCTGGGCTTCGAACTCGCATTGAGAGTTGCTGACAGCTCCACAGTGCAGTGCTCAACCGCTGTGCCACCAGGGAGGCCCCGATATTGAGCATTTTTTCATGTATCTGTTGGCCATTTGCTTTTCTTCTTTGGAGAAGTGCCTTTTGAGCTCCTCTGCCCATTTTTTGACTGGGTTATTGACTTTGTTTTTGTTGAGTTGTGTGAGTTCCTTGTAAATATTTGTTATCAGTCCTTTATCGGATGTATTGTGTGCAAAGATCTTTTCCCAGTTGGTAGGGTGTCTGTTTGTTTTGGTTAATGTCTCTTTTGCTGTATAGAAGCTTTTTATTTTGATGTAATCCCACCTGTTTATATTGTCCTTCACTTCCTTAGCTTTGGGGGATGTGTCTTTAAAGACTTTGCTGAGATATATGTTGTGTAGAGTTTTGCCTATATTTTCTTCTATAAATTTTATGGTTTCAGGTCTTATGTCTAGGTCTTTTATCCATTTTGAGTTGGTTTTTGTGCAGGGTGTGAGGCAGTAGTCTAGCTTCATTTTTTTTGCATGTGGCTGTCCAGTTTTCCCAGCACCATTTATTGAATAGACTCTCCTCACACAAGGATTTCTAACAAATTGAGAGTTAAATTTTTCTAACATATTTTTATAAAACTATTATACTAAACAAATATGATTTCTCTCTTAAAGAAAATCAACCATAAACACTATTTTTACCTCTTTTTTAAGCTGCCTTTTGAGAGCATATTGTAGTCAATGAAAACAGCAATGTTTAATTATATATAGAGAGTATATATATATATATATATATACACACATAGAGAGAGAGATTATATATAGTATATATAATGCAAGCTGCAAGCTGTATGATTTCTTTGTTATTTATGCATCTCTGATTCTATGCTTAAGGAATCCTTAGATTAAAAATTAGTCAAAGGTGGCAGAAAATCATACTGGATATGCTAAATTGTCTTTTTAAAAATCTTTTTACAAGCTGCAGTCTTTCCCTTTAAAGTTGAGTAGGAATCTGTGCAAAACTGATATAGGAGTGCTACAAGCCAAGTCATTAAAAACTAAGATTGCAATCTCTACTTCTATCACCAATCTGACTTCATGAATATTGAGTAGACCTATCTTTACTTTCTTGTTTCTAGAATTTTCACGTACTTTTCCCTTCATCTTCCTAAGAATCTTCAATCTCCCTTCAAATTGCATATTTCATTTAGACAGAGGAAATACTCTCATGATTAATGGAGAGTTGTTTCATTCTACATGGTGATTCTGGCAAGTGATCAACTTTTGGGATATTTCATTAGCTGTGTCCTCTAGGATTAACAGTTAAAAGCTTTTAATGTTGATCTGGGCCTGTGAAATCCTAATCAAATGATAAAACTAATGGCAATTCAACACATTTTATTGGCTTATATATTGACATTACAATGATTATGACCAATCAAGATGTTATATGTACTAATTCTATAATGATCCTGACTGATGGAAAGGTGGGAGTAGTTGAGATACAGCAACCTAAGTCACCAATTTAAAAGCAACTTTTTTTTTTTTTAACCAAGATACTGACAAGATCAAGTATGTGTAAGGCAAGGAGAGATAAAAACCTGGTTTTCCTGAGTGGTTTCTCCGAAATCAAAATTAACTCGTGGTCCTGATAATATGCCTTTAAAAACTGGTGTAAATAAAAACACTAAGTTTGAGAGTTTGAGAAAACTTGTAGTATTTTTGGGTTCCACACCTATATCCTGATGCTTTCCCAAGGTTTGGTGAGAGATGCTGGATACTCTTGCCCTGAGAACTGGCAACTCCCCTTCCAGCAGATGAACAGATTTCAGGAACTCTCAAGTCAGTCCCTCCCACTCTGCAATTATTCCAAACTATGCCAAGAGGTTCCTTGCCCTCCTCCCTTTGCTGCAATTAAGTTGCATGATTCTATTATAGTAATGTGGATTTCCCCCATCAAACTCATATCATGCTTATATACATTTGGCTTGATTATAGTGAAATCTTCTCACTCCATGGAAGTTAGCACTCTAGTGATCCCTAAAAAGATTACATTAATCAAACAAAATTCCATATTTTAGCTAAAATCACTGGTCATAATCAACATGACCTTGATCTATTCTTCTACACAGTGGATCAACCAGCAGTACATAGAACATTCATTTCTGATAGGAAGTACCTGTATGTAAATAGGGGCTTTGGAAAAAGACAATTTCCACTGGATTCCAGAAAAAATAAAAGTGTTCATTAAGAGGAATGCAATATAGGGAAACAATATATGAGATTTGGAGTTAAAAGCCCTGAAAGAATTTTGATACAGCAACTTCCTGATTGCGTGATTTGGGGGCTCAGCAACTTCCCTGATGGCCTGATTAGGGGCAAGATCACAAAAGCTATTTGCCTCATTTTCCTTCTCTGTAGAATGGGAATAGAAATAATCACCCCGAGAAAGTTTGTTTGAAGAATAATGAAGTGATGTATTTGAATCTGTTGTATACCAGAAATATCAGAATTAGTGTTAAATTTTAATATCAGAGTCCCTAAAGATGGAGAGATAACACACATTACTTAACAGAAAAAATTTTGTAAGAACTGTATTATTAGGCAATTTCATCATTGTGTGGCTGTCATAAGAGTGTAACTTCCTAAAATAGACAGTATAGCGTACAACACCAAGGGTACTCAGTATAGCCTATGGGTACCATCGTTGTATTATGTGATTCATCATTGAATGAAACATCCTTAAACTATGAGTGCATTGTAAGGAGAAACATTATTGGGTGTTTTGTGAACTGTTTATGCTCCGGAGATCTCAAAGCTATAATAGTAGCTAGTAGCTTCAATTACATTCAAGAGAACGGAATAGATCATGTGAATTACCACTTAATCAATTTATATTACTTGCCCAGGTTATAACAGATGTGTGTATAAATATACATATTTATATTTATATGTAATTTTACATATTTACATAAATATGTAAAATTTATATAAATATGTGTGTGTGTATATATATACACACACACACATCTGTTATAACCTGGGCAAGTAATATATATATGTAATATATATATATAAATATATATGTTTTATATATATATATATATATATATATATATATATATATATATATATATATATATCCTGGTTTAATCTTCTCAAACTGATATTGATGAGATGGTGGTATCACTGTCCTTGAGTTATAAAGGAGAAAAGTCAGATACAGAGAATCTGAGACTTAACTCTGGTCTTTTACCGAACTCCAAATCAGTATTTTTACACTAAGCTGCTCCATGATCCTGGAATCCAGCTGAATCCATGAAGAGAACTTCAGTGATTCAAGATCTCTAACTAAAGAGTACAGTAGAATCAGACAAAGCCAAGACCAACCTAAAGAGATTCCAGAGAGTACTGCATCCTGTATTTTGCAAGCTTCTTTGGCTTAAGGAGTTTTGTTGTTACTTATTTGTCTTTTAATTTTGATGATGTTTCTCCTGTACTTCCTAGTTGGTTTCCAGGGCTCCCCAAAATATCTGTGTCTTGTCTTCTTGGCTACACTGAACATATTCTGAGTATTATACTGAATACTCCTATGTCCCATTATTATCAAGCAAACCTTGTTCAGTAAAAATACAGTGATTTGATTTACGGGTTTCAATATATTTGTTGTGTTTTTTCCTCTTAGAAACTGCATTAATACGGTCTGGGAATAAATTTTATACACAAGTCCATTTCCTGTACAATGCTACCTAGCACTTTTATATGTATATCTTGCTAACTTCTATTTCATTTCTGTGAATTTGGTCTCTCCAATCAGACTCTATGTTGAAAATGACAAATACTTCATATTTCTCTAGAATTTTTCATAGCACTTGGATACACACAATCTCTCAATAAATATTTAGGGATCACTGAAAGGAAGACAACACTTATGTATAAGCTTTGGAGAACATTTGCAAGATATCCCAAGAACTCTCATGTTGCCAACAGACTATCACTACTTTTCCTATATCCATTATTACTTATTCTTCTTTAACAAGTCACTATTCCCAGCTATCCAAAAGTAGAGTATGCCTATGAAACTTTCCATAAACCAAAATGTCATAAAGTGAATCATTACCATTAATAACCATGAAAAAATCTTGAGCACTCTAAGGCCCCCAAAACAACTTATCAGATCATAAAAAAACACATAAAATCTAAAATAGCATTAATATATAATAAAATCAGGAATGACATGATAAATACACACTCTGTAAAAAGCACTTTGCAAGGAAGAAGCTTGACAGTGCAACTTTGGCCACTTGGGGTTCACACTCCTCAAATGGCTGCTGCAAAACTAAAGTTGAGGCTATTGCTTTTACCTATTTTCATAAAAGCAGAAATCTTCTTCAGATATTTCAATCAGTAAAAACAGGTACTAAGGCAAGTCCTTTATAAAAATTAAGTGGTATACTGAAAACTTCCCCAAAACAGAGAGATACCTGTATTTTACTAATATTTCACTCATTCCTTTGTAACTATGCTTTGTAGAGGATGTGACTCTTGAAATACAATCTGTTACATAGAAAGTCGTTGTTCTTAATGATAAAAAGATCCAGAGACCACAATTAATGCCTACATATAAAAGTCACTAAAAATGCATGCTAACACACAATGTGTAGAGTGTGGATATATATACATACATCTCACACATTTGACACTTGCCGCAATCACTCCTTATTTTGAGTTCTAAGGCGATTATAGGGTCGACGTTCTGAATAAAATACTATCCTATTGAGCTGCCACCTGAGGCTTTATGAGAAGAGCCCATTACTTTGCTCAAGGGCCCCCTTAGCCCTCCTAGAATGTTCTCACAAAATCTCCTTTGAATTTTTTAGGTACCTGGACCTCCCTGGTAGCGCAACGGTTTAAGCGCAACACTATGAAGCTATTGGAAGCCACTGCGGCGCCAGTTCGATACGCAGCCAGGGAGATTCCCACATGGTGCACCAGACCTCTCCTGCCTCACCCACCTGCTGCCCCCCTAGCTCAGTCGACCTGCCTGTTCTGCTCCCCACTCTGTCTCTGGTGAATACTCTCACCACCCCACACCTCTGGCCTATACCCTAGCTTGTATGTATAAATAAATCTTAAAAAAAAAATGTTTTAGGTACTCAATTGTACATATCAGGAGAGACTCAAACATCCAAGTGGTAGTAACATAAAATATCATAGAATTCCAAGCAGGAACCATGAGTGTGCTCTTCTCACCAGTGGTAATTTTAGATCTTCTGTCTTGTCCTGGGTTATGTTTCTTTTCTGATTTTGTATCATGTGAGTCCATGTCTAGTTTCATCAAGGTTGGTTTGTGAGTCTTAAAAACTTATTTCCTAGTTATTTTTATGTTTTCCTCTAGACTTTAACTCTGTACTTCATACCTTCTGTATCCATGGTAGATATCTTTTTTAATTAAACTTCTAAATCAAACTAGCAATTTTACTGATTCAAGCTTCACCCTTATTTCCATTAGCTATAAAGAGATTTGCACTAAATATATATATATTAAAAAAAACCCCTCCTTTTTATCAGAACATTCAAGGCCTGTCTCTTTATATAAATCTAGACAAAGACTTTTGAAATATAAAGGTTTAAGGAAATCAATTCCTTCTAGGTTGCTGAAACTATAAGATATAAATGATTTGCCTTTAGAGTATATTCTCTTCCATGTGCAGAAACCATTTTATAGCAAGAGGGAAGAATGAAGCTAATCATCAAGAAGAATTAAGCAGGAAGAATACTGATAAATTTAAATAATCATCTCAAATAGTTCATTGATTCCACCAATCTTTCCTATCTTTAGGTCCCATGGAATAGCCAAATATTCATACATTACATTCAATAACTTTGTTTATGCCAGTAAAAGATAATCAGTTACTGTTTTCTACCCCAAAAAATGCAGCCAGTAAATAATCTGATATAATGAGTGTGTGCACATTTTTAAAAGAGTTCAGTGATTCTGACCGATGTGACTACTTCTGATATTTGTTCACTGCAAGATCTGAGAAATACCTCTGACATAATAGGCAGGTGGTCACCAGACCAATTATGTTGAGGAAGTTTCATAAAGCAAGGCATAGGTTAGGAAGTATTAGCAGCCAACCAGTCAAAAATAAAACAGAACAAACCAACCAACCTCTGGCAAGTATGGCAAGTACAGTCTAAAAAGTAGGGATTCAAAAAGTGAACCTGGATTACACCTAAAATTTTAAGAAGAAAAACAGAAAAGGAAACTCATGCAGTCACTCAGATACAGTGAGAATAAACAGTAACAACTGGTGGGGCTAAGAACTGTGCAGTGGGTTCAATTTATGAATGTGCAAGTGAGAAAGTTGATTTCAGTTTGTCAGATTAAGTTAGAGGTAAAATCCACATAAACAAAACATGAGCTGCTTCTGTTGTCCAGCACCTTTGGCTTTTCTCCTCAGTCTTACAGGAAAGGCTCCTGAATGGGCACGAACTGACACAGATCCACAAAAGACTTTCATATATGCCATGGCTGGCAACTGGAAACAATATGGAAGCCACTGAAAGTTTTTAAATGAGCCCATTTGAATTCACTGACAGGGCTGGAGATCTTACAGCCTCAAAATAAATATTAGTTGACTTAGTGTGACAGCTATAAACAATTCACAATTCATACAGAAGATTGCCATTTGAGTGATCTCCATTCAGTCCATGTCTTCGTCCTAACCATGAAAGTAGAATATTGGGATTATTGGGCCTCCCTGGTGGCACAGCGGTTAAGTGCTGCACTGTGGAGCTATCGTCAGCGGCGACGTGAGTTCGATGCCTGGCCAGGTAGATTCCCACATGGCGCGGCAGACCTCTCCTGCCTTGCCCGCTGCTCCCCTCAGCAGTGTATTTCCGTTCATCTGCCTGTTCTGCTCCCCGCTCTGTCTCTGGTGAATCCTCTCGCAGCCCCATGCCTCTGGCCTGTACCCCAGCTTGTATGCATAAATAAATAAATCTTTAAAAAAAAAAGAATATTGGGATTACTACCGAAGTACCAAATCAGTTCTGAAATGTAATATTCAAGTGCTAAGTTGATATGTTAAAGATCAAACATTGTACAAAAATGAATAATGTAAAAAATAAATTTAATAAAAAAAGAATAAATTTAGGCTACCTTTATTTTGCATTAAACTTTTCTCTAACCCTCCATTATGTTTTCCAATTCTAGAAAATAAAAATGTGATGCAGTTGGAAGGGAAAGAAACTTCTCATTTTCTTGAAATGTTCCCTAGCTTTTGCTGGGACTGAAACCCTTTCTTCCCTCCCTTTCTTTCCTACTATCTGCTGAACTAGCACCCCACATCTGTCGGTGTTGGCAGGGTATAATTCCACTTAAAGAATTTACCTAGAACCTACAATTGTGTGAGAGAGCATCATCACTCTCTATACTTTTCTGGTAGCATGACCCAGATGCACCTAGGTCTCCTATACATTAACAATGGGTGGAAAATAAAAGTAAACTCATATATAGCACGAGTTTGTACCAGCTTATTTAATCTGCACATAACTCAATGAGGCATGTATATCTATTTTTTTAAAGATTTATTTATTTATGCATACAAGAGCTGGGGTGCAGACCAGAAGTGTGGGGGAGGGTGAGAGGATTCACCAAAGACAGAGTAGGAAGCAAAAAAGGCAGACTGACTGAAATACACTGCTGAAGCGAGCAGCTGGCGAGGCAGGAGAGGTCTGCTGCGCCATGTGGGTAGGCTACCTGGCCTGGGATCAAACTTGTACTGCAGTGCCTGAGATAGCTTCATAGTGCTGAGACTTAATCTGTTGCACCACCAGGGAGGCCTGGTATGTCTATTCTTAACTTACAGTGAAGAACGAAAGGTAAGTCATAGATGTGGTAAGCAGATCAACTTCAAAACCAGATAGTCAGGTTCAGTGTCCTTGTTCTTGGCAATCATACTCTGCTGTCTTTCAGAATGGAGTCAGACATTACTAGAACTATTATTCAGCTTCTAGTTTTTACTGCTCAACAAGGACTCAGAGGACAACCCAAAGTCTAATTAGATCTACTCACTTTGATCCTGGCTCATGCCAGGACCTTCCCTTCCTCACCCTGGTCCAGTTACTGGCCCAATACATCATATGAACAGGCCAAAAGGAGTGAGGAGAAGGCTGATCTAGGAGAAGGCTTATGGTACAGGACCTATGATGACTCAACTGAGTATGTTCTAAAGAAAATTTTGGTAAATGACTGATTAAAGGCAATTTTATGGCTGTGTGAAGGAAGAACAAAATAGGAAAAACAAATATATTCTAATATCATAAAACTTTAAAATTTTTACATGGTAGCCTAGGGGTTAAGTCTCAGTGTTATTACTGCTACATTCTGAGTTCAATCCCTGGCTGGAAGCTAACCCACATATGGCACAGGAGACCTCTCCTGTCTCATCTGCTACTCCTCTCAGCAGTGTATTTCAGTATCTGCCTGTTCTGCTCCCCACTCTGTCTCTGGTGAATCCTCTCACCACCACTCTTATCCAAACACCTCTGGCCTCCACCCAGATCTTCTGTGCAAAAAAATAAAGTTCTTGCCTTAAGAATCATTTAATTCTGCCATTTATTTACAAATAAGAAAATGGAGACAGAAAGGAAATGGCATAATCTAGATATCACAATTACACAGTGTGGAAACTAAAGATAATAAAAATAACAATGATGATAATAAAATATTAATCATTTATTGAATGATCATTACGTTCCAGGGACTGTAATAAATACTTAAGATGCATCAGTGCATTTAATTCGCAAAGTGTTCTAGGAGAAACATCTATAGTTACTAGTTAATGAGAAAGAGAGAGAGAGAGAGAGAGAGAGAGAGAGAGAGGGCCCATCTCAAAGTGGCTAAGTCACTTGCCTAAGATGACAAGTCTAAGAGGTATAGCAACCAGGTTTCAAACCTATGTCTTGCTAGCCTCAGGACTCATGGTGATAGAACATCACCATCTCTTGATTCTTTCTGAGTATTTACAGGCTACCAGGCTGAAAGTGCAGTTACTTTCTGCCCAGAAAGTTGCTAGTACCCTTTTCACACTCTGAAGAGAAATTTCTCACCATCCTGACTCAGATTCCATTGCTCAATTCTCAGAGGGTTTCTAGAGCCCTTAATCTCTTGCAAACCACTGCTTAAAAATGGGACAATGCTATGTTCCAGCTAGCCTATTTCCCAAGAAGCTAACTGGAAAAAATAATGCATGTGAAGTGAAACAGAGGTGATATTTACACTATTTTCTTTATTTCTGGGGTTGTTTTTTGTTTTTAAGGATTTTCTTTTCCTTTTCATATTGCCTCTACACAAATCCACTAAAGTGGCTGCAGTTTAATCCAGCCCAGATTTGTGTCATCAATAACAGTAACACCAAATGCTGATACAAGGTACCTAACAGGTGAGGACACTGAGGTGAGGAGTTGCTAACTGAGCAGTGTGAGTGCCCAAAGCTTGGCCAGCCAAGTTTTAACTGCAGGTTAATGACCAAGGCAAGGTATCCAGAAACTGGAGGAATCTGACACCTTGGTCCCTCTTTAAACATTTAAAGAACAGTTACCCACTAAGCTGACCACCAGCTCAGCTCAAAAAAATAGGAAGAAAGAATAGTAGATTCAAGTTTGGCTTGCACTCAATTCAACCCTGCTCATCTGAATTCTCTTAATAATAAAAATTACATATCCTCACTTTACAAGTGAGTATGAAGGTATTGAATACCTTGCCCAAGGTTCTCCATTTGGAAAATATCAGGGATAGGAATCAAACTCACAGTCTGGCTCCAAAGTGGGTAACTTCTAACAACTGCAAAATATTTGCTTTATTCCCTGCTAAGATCTGATCAGTATCTAGAAGTCTGTTCTAGTAAACACAAATTCTCTTACTGATTTTTTAAAACATTATATTAATATTTCTCTGTTTGTACTGAAATGTTTACATATTGCTTAATCCTCTTTTAAAATACAAGTTAGTGTAAGATTTTGCTGAAATGGATTATCTTGAAGGTTTCAGCTATGCTGAGTTGGACACCTCTTCAGCTCCAGGGCAGAAAAGGTGAGATGGCTGGAGAATGAGGCACAGAAAGTAGAGACCTACACTTAAAGAGCATTTTCTTTACTTCATCAATTTTCTCTAGAACCCAACCCACTTGGAATGAAAGATAAAAATTGTTTCAATTACTGGGCCTCTGGCCTCCCTAGTGGCACAGTGGTTAGGCGCTGTGCTGTGGAGCTGTCGACAGCAGCAACGGGAGTTCGACACCTGGCTGGGGAGATTCCCACATGGTGCAGCAGATCTCTCCTGCTGCACCCACTGCTCCCCTCAGCAGTGTGTTTCAGTCGATCTGCCTGTTCTGCTCCCCACTCTGTCTCTGGTGAGTCCTCTCTCCACCCCAAAACTCTGGCCTACACCCAGCTCTTGTATGCACAAATAAATAAATCTTTAAAAATTTGTTTTAGATACTGCACCTTCATTAAACACTCTTTGCATTTAGTATAAAATGCTGAGATATAGGAAACACCTATATGCCTAAAGCTGTAGATCATTAAAAATCAAATTGATAATTTGGTTTATATATTAGACAATATTTTTTGGGTTATATATTTTGGTTAATTATATTTATCACCAATACCCTGCTTGATAATTTATAAAGTATATTTTACACATTAATCTAATGCTTTTACAATTTTTAAAAATTTTCTTATCATTGTTCATTTTTGTACAGTATTTGATTTCTCCCTCAGATTTTATCCCCATAGTTCTCACACCACCACAGCACTCCAATGAACCATAGAACTAATCTAATTTTATTCCCTTGGGTCTCCCTGGTGGTGCATGGGTTAAAGTCTCAGTGCTATAAAGCTATTGTCAGCCACTGAGGCATGAGTTTGGTCACCAGCCAGGAAGCTCCCCATATGTCGCAGCAGACTTCTGTCTTGCCCACTGCTCCCCTCAGCAGTATATTTCAGTAAATATGCCTGTTCTATTCTCTACTCTGTCTCTGGTGAATCCTGTTACCAGAGGCCTACATACCAGTTCATGTATACATAAAAAAAAATAAAAATAAATCTTAAAAAAAAATTAAAAATCTAATTCTCACAGGAAGAGGGAAGGAAACTATCACTGAATGAAGAAACTAGTAAGAAACCACTGTATATCCGGGAACTATAATAAGCTTTTTACATGTGTTTTCTTATTTATTCCTTACAGAACCCTAGAGGGACTAGTGGAAATCTCCCTAATCTACACATAAGCAAACAGCCTCAGAGCAATTCAGAAAGTTCTTTAAAGTCTATCAGCTAGAGAGAAGCAAAGCTGACATTCAGTCCCAGGTTTGATTCTAACTCCCTTGTTTTCTCGTAGTACATGATGCCATAAATCCCACTGATTCACGCTGAGCTACCTGTTTTATTTATGCATACATTCTTTGAAGATTGCATGAATAATTGGCTCACAGGCTCAAGTCTCAGATGCAGTTTAGTTATGTACCCCAGGCCACAATAACCCTACCTACGTAATTCACAGATTCACTCCGTGTGGTGCTATTACTGGAAAGATCCATGTGGACACCATCTGCTCCTTTTTGCTAAACCACCGAAGAGTGATCATCTTGGCAGTATTTCCCAGAGTTAGGTACCAGCATTCTGAGCAAGCAGTCAATCAGCTGGTTTATTAGGCTCAGGTGGGGCCTGTTTCTTTTGGAACACATGGACTAGGTTCTTACATACAGCGCATGATCAATCAATGATTGTGATTTAGTTTCTTTCCCTGTTCTCCTTTTCTTCTGTCAGGCCAGACCCCTCACCATTCTAAGCACATATCTTGCTCATGACTATCAGGAAGTCACTGTTTACATTTCTTCCTTCTCCTGTATCCTGAATCAATCAGGGCCCCTCTCTTAGCTACCTATCCAACTCTATGCATCCTGCAAGGATAATCTCAATTCCTAGACTCTCCAGGAAAATTTAAAACCTCACTACCTTGTTTCATATTCTAGAAGTCTTAAATAGAGGGAAGAAAAATTTCCTGGCATCTAAATTCTGCTTTCATCCCCACCCCCAACAATATTAATTTGATACTAGACCATATATTCAATGCTTAAAACATAATTGGGTAAGTTATGAATAAAGTCTTAAATATTTCTTATCAGAAAGATTCCTATGTTATGTATGTTAGGAATAGTGACAAAGTGGAAGTGTGAGTGTGTTTTACTGTTAAACCATTATTGATCTGCCATGTGCCCAAATTCCTGTGGCTTCTGGAAGAAGTTTCAAGACTTGCCTCTAAGATACGGCATTTGACTGGCTGCATATGGAGACAGTAGAGAACATTTTAATTGCATTTTTCTTACTTTAACTTCTGGTGACATCTGTAAGTATATTAATCTCCCTTTCACCCTCTCCCCACATTTCTTAAAAATTTATGTTCTATTTGGAATTATTTTCTTTTTTTTATAATATATATTTTTATTGTTATTTATGTCTTTTACATTTTGTATTCCCCTTGGGTAGCCCACCACCAATTCACCCATGATTCATCTCCATGGTCCCTTGTGTTCTTTTCTATTCCATTTTGTGCCTTTATCCTCCCCTCCCCCCCCCCCACCCACTGAATGTCTCTCTCCTATTTGGTTTCCCTATAGTCCTGTTATAAGTGAAACCATTCGAAATTTTTCTTTTTCTTTCTGGCTTATTTCACTGAGTATGATTCCCTCTAATTCCATCCATGTCACTGCAAATTGCATGTGTTTATCTTCTTTCCATGCTGAATAGTATTCCATTGTGTATATGTACCACATCTTCTGGATCCAATCATGTATTTTTGGACATCTGGGTTGCTTCCATACCTTTGCTATTGTGAACAGTGCCGCAATGAACATATAGGTGCATGTATCCTTTTGGATTCATGTTTTTGTGTCTTTTGGGTAAATTCCCAAAAGTGGGATTGCTGGGTCATATGGGAGCTCCATGTTTAGCAGTTTGAGGAATCGCCATACAGCTTTCTATTTGGAATTATTTTCAATGAGTAAAAACATGGAGATAGAATAGACAAAAATGAGAAGTGAATGGGAATAGAAAAATAGAGGTTAGCTAAATACTGTAAGCATTTGCTGATGCCAAAGAATACATTGTGCAGATGTGTTTGTATATTGTCACTGACTAGGCAATGAACTCTTTGTTCTGTAACCAAGAGGCTACAACTCTAGGTCTAAAATGCCAACCAGTTCCTAGTCCCACAGCTGCCTTAGCTTCCCAGAGTGTCTATATTACTCTTGGTTTCTCAGTTTTATGGTGACTTTCTTATCTTCAAGTTACTTTGCGAGGCAAGGGTTCTGCTTGTCAATTTACCTTCAGTTGTACCTGGGTTACTGCTATAAACATGAATAAAGATGGAGGACTATTACTGTTGCTGGGGGTAGAGGAAAGAAAGGAAACACTAAGAGAAGAATAAAAAGGAAGAGAAGAAGGCAGAAAGAAGGATGTTTCTGATGTGTGAATTCTGTCATAACTTGGAGAGTAAAATGATGGTTTCCAGGCTAAGGTTCTACATTACTCTCTCAGAAAACTTTATCCATTGGAAATGCAGACTCAGGAATACCAGAACCTTCATTTGTTTCACAAATTATTTCCTCAACCAACTGGAAAGGAATACATTGCTTACAACCTTCATCTCATAGCCTCTCCTCACCCCTCTAACTCAACAAAAACATCTACCTGTTAGATTTTTATGTTATAGAATTAGCACCTCCTAGCCTTACACTCAGAGTTAGTTAATGAGGCTTCTAGGTCTTTCAGGGCCACTGTGGAACTTGGACAGTTCACTAAAGTAAATCATCTCTAAGGTAACATCCAACTAGAAAAAGAATTGAGTGATTTCTGATTAATACTAACATAATTTTAGGGTCTGCCTGGTGTTGCAACGGGTTAAGTGCAACACTGTGAAGCTACCCAGAGCCACTGCAGCACGGGTTTGATACCGGGCCAGGGAGCTTCCCACCTGGCACAGCAGACTTCTCCTGCCTCATCTGCTGCTCCCCTCAGCAGTGTATTTCAGTCAATCTGCCTGTTCTGCTCCCCATTCTGTCTCTGGTGAATCCTCTCACCACCCCACACCTCTGGGCTATACCCCAAGCTTGTATGAATAAATAAAATAAATCTTTAAAATAAATACTAACATAAGTTGGAATATCATAAAAAACAGTAATAAAGAGACTTTAGGATGTGAACTTTCTCCTCACTTACATGATGATTTTATATTTTATTAAATTTATGATGATTTTAGCTAATTGATTTAATCTCTTTGAAATTGTTTACTTAAGTATAAATACAAATTATAAATTATTATTTAGTCAATTTCATGTTTTTCTTCAGAAAGTAAATAGGACCATATAATTAAAAAAAAAAACACTATGCAATTTGTAAAAGAATACAACTAGAATAATATCACTAGCAATACTACTACTGTCAACAATTATTAGACATATTCTTTTGTTTGCTATTGTGCTAAGAGTTTAACTTACACCATCTCATATAAATCACAAGTCTGAAAAGACTTATGTGGGTCTACCTTGTGGTCTAGGGATTAAGTCTCTGCATATCAACCCTGTGGCCTAAGTTCAATCCCAGGCCAGGGAGCTAACCCACATGTGGCGAAGCAGACTTCTGTCTTGCCCGCTGCTCCCCTCAGCAGTGTACTTTAGTAGATCTGCCTTTTCTGCTCCCTACCCTGTCTCTGGTGAATCCTCTCAGCACCTGCACCTCTGGCCTACATTGAATGAACGAATGAATGAATTAATTAATGACAATAAATAGACTTATGTAATATCAAATTTTAAAGAGGATGAAACTGAAAACTGGAGAAGTCAAACAATCATCCAAGATGGGAAATGGTGGAGCAAGAATTCAGATCTAGGTGTTTTGAGTAACTCTGAGAAAAATGCACTAGAACTGAGATTCGAGTTCCACTGTGTTATTTCTTATTACTTAACATTTTTGATTCCCTGAAATTCATTTGTTTTATAAATAACATGGGAACACAAAAATCTACACTGTCTATCTTGCAAAGTTGTACTGAGAAAGAAACTACTTTACACTGCTTTACCTACAGCACACCAGTATGAGGAAGGTGAATAACAGTGGTGCAGCGGGGGTCTCAGCAGCTGCAGCAGTAAAAGTGTTAGTGCAGGATATACTTACTTTTTGGCCTCTATGCAAGATAAAAATTAGAAATTCCATTGTTCTGAGGCATCTTCCTGCTAAATAAAAATATCTACATGAAGCTGAAAACAACACATCGAAAAGAAAGTCATTAAAGGTTTTGAAGGTTTATGTGTGTTTTAGTTTTGTTTTGCTGCAGGGAGGAGGGCTGCTAATTGTTTACTCTGAAAAATTGTCTGTTTTTCTGTCCTGTAACAAAAATGTTTTGGGTTCTATGTTTGCAATTTCCAAAGTGGGTAAGAAAGGTGGGAGTGGCAGAGTATGGACTTAACGCTGTTGTACAGTAACATATCTGCGCTAATCCTCCATTTTAGTGAGTCAACATAAACCTTTTACAGTGAACAATACCACAATAAAGAGAAGGCATCAGCACCTGGCGTTAATTTTTCATGTACTCCAGATGCCTATGCACGGAAATCACAAGACCAGAAGCCTATGAAAACGCAAACTACACAAGAAAGGAAGATAAACAGATATCAAGCTCTTATCTTTGTTCCAAAAAAAAAGTGACAATTCCATTGCCTCTGCAAGTATTGATGCAGACCCAAGCTGTTGCAATTATCCAGGTTACTTCTGATATAGTTATTTCTTCTACTTTATGTTGCACATATCTATAAATTAAATGTTATTTTATTCCTTTACTAATAAAAATTACCCAAACTGGCATACTAATAAACAGAAATACAAAGTGAAGCTAAAAGGAATGAAATAGAGAAACAAATCCAGCGTGATTGAGGATGATGAGTCAAGTAATATTTAGAATCCAGAAAGGACAAACACACTTGGAACACCAGGAACTGGGACTGAAAATCATCATTGAACAAATTCTATTTACAGCTGTCCTAAGCTTACAACGGTTCAAACTCAACATCCAGAGACTGGAAATAGGATGTGCGGAAGTGATGCTGAGTTGAGAAAACAGGATTTAAGGTTGTAATTGAGACAAGAAGGATTATTTCCTCATTGCATTGCTTCCTAAATGCTAGCCTTTTATGTATTACTCACCCCCATACAAATTTCTTTTTTAGCAAATATATTTGAGACACTGCACTTGGAACTGCAGAAAGTAGGAAGAGGAAGCACATTATTCTGCCCTGCAAGGAGTTTACACTCTCAATTGAAATGAGAGACCTCTCCCCGGCCCAATGCTTACAGTGCAAGGCAGAGAAATAGGGATGAAAGCCACTATAGGGATGAATGAGAAAGGTAAGTGGGATGAGGGTCAAAAGGCTCAAGTTCTCTACTGATCTTACTGCCTCCATGATTTTAAACAAGGTCTAAGACTCCATCGACCCTCTAAAATGTAGATAATTATATTGGAGTTATTTTGTGTTGGTATCCTGATGACTGAATAAAAGTGTAGGTTAAAGCTGTGTGTAAACAGTTTCCATGCTCTTATTTTTACTGCGGGAGTGTTCTCAGAATTGGAATAATGAGGGAGAAGGTGTATACTCTGGTTAAAAGGTGTGAGAGGGTCCTGTGGAAGAGGATGTGAGTAAAGGCCTGAAAGGTAAAACTTTAGCCTGAAGCACAATGTGCCGGTTGCTCACCTTCATTCCAATTCTTGTTCTGTCCTTTCTTGTAGTGCTGGATTCTGTCCCTGGACCATTAGTCACTATCTGGTCCCTATCTTAATTAGGGCTCTCTGGTTGAAGGAAACAGAAAGTCACCTCTACTAGCTTAAACAAAATTTGAACTTGTTATGAGGTTAAAAGAATAGGAAGCAGGTTAACCACTCGATAGAAAGGAACTAAGAATTGGGAGCTCTGAGAGACCCAGAAGCCACAGGCCAGCCTCTCCCAATTTCTTACAGCATCTGTCAACACATTTTTTACTATGTCTCCCTTAGGGATCATGTAGTTTTTCAACTCATTTTCTTTTTCTATGTTGGTTTTAATTGTTTACATCTGTGCACAAGTTTTCTTTTTCTCTCTGTTTGTCTCCGCAGCTCTCAGCACACAGGTGTTAACCACTGGGCCAGGTCCTAGGTCCTGGGGGCTATGAAGCTAGGTGTCTGAGGCACCTCTCTCACTGAAGAGTACATTCTAAGCTTCCAGTGTCTTAGTCTGGCTCTGAATTATTCAGTGCTTCTTTTATGTTTGGCTTGCATGATTCCTGACCTTAAGTGAATGACCCAACTCTCATCTTATTGTTCCAAACCTTGCATCATCACTACTCAAAGAGGGAGATAAGGACCTACAGAAAGTTGATAACACTGGTCAACAGTGAGATCTTTATTGACTTAAAAAGGCCCTAATCTGTAGTATCTTGGTGTGCTGAACATGAATATAACCTTGAAAATTTTTATTAGCTCTCATTTTGAAGATATTTCATGTAATTAATTTTATGTTTCACCATGTAAATTTATCCAGTAGGACTGCAACAACATCCTAAATCAGCCTAGAATGATGTAATATTGCATCTCATTGCATAGT
The DNA here is from genome assembly GCA_004024925.1 of Scalopus aquaticus. Taxonomy (NCBI): domain Eukaryota; kingdom Metazoa; phylum Chordata; class Mammalia; order Eulipotyphla; family Talpidae; genus Scalopus; species Scalopus aquaticus. The sequence continues at coordinate 29,343 of PVIJ01003743.1, forward strand.
ACCATCATGTACACATCATCCAGAGTTGATTGCATCATTTTCTGATGCAATGCAATGCTACTGCCAGGAGGCTGCTGAAGTAAGCTGACATCAGCAGTGTACTATATAAAGCCCTGTCGGAAAGGTTGAGCATTGAAAATATTTCAGACTTTGTGTGAGACAGTTTAAGCTACGGTTTCATAGAACTGTTATGATTTTATCCATTGAGGCACAATACAGAACAGTAAATGCCTCGAAAGTGCGTTCATAGCATGGACAATTTCTGCTCTATTTGTGGGGAAGTGACATTTGCCAACCAAAAGAAAAGTATCACTTCTCAAGTGAAGAAGGCTTATTATCTTTACTTTGGATGCAAGGTTGGTGACCAAGACAAGCCTTGTACCCTGCATATATGCTGTGCTACATATACAACACAGCTTTCACAGTGGTGAAATGGCAAAAGACCATCAATGCTGTTTGTAGTGCCCATGGTGTGGAGAGAGCCAAGCAACCACAGAAAAGACTGTTCCTTCTGCTTGGTTCCTCCTCTTTCTGGCAGAATAATGAAGCAAAAGAAGTTGAGAATAGTCTACCCAAACATTCCGTCTGCACTGAGACCAGTTCCACATGGTGAGGGACTTCCTATTCCAGAACCTCCAGCAGAATATTCTCTTGATTCATCTGATGCGGTGTTCTCCTGTTCCGTCAGCATTCAGTGATCCAGATTTTCACTGTGGTGCATCATCAACCCCACACAGACTAACACGGGAAGAACTAAAGGACCTGGTTCGTGATTTGGACTTATCCGAGAGCAAGGCAGAAATGCTAGGATCAAGGCTCCAACAATGGAATCTTCAAGAAGAAGATGTCACAATTACTTTGTATCGAAAGCTCCACCAGCAGTTGGAGACTTTCTTCAGAAAGGAAAGTACTCTGGTATTCTGTTCCTATATGGAGGGCTTCATGAATGCCTTAGAAATCACTCCTGAACCACAAGAATGGAGACTATTTCTAGACTCTTCAAAACTGAGTCTTAAGGCTGTGCTTTTGCACAATGAAAACCGTCTTCCATCTATTCTATTCCTGAACAGCTATGCAAGAGACAAACAAAGAAATCTAAGAAGTAGTCTAGGACTTGATTTTTAACAGGTATTAACTGTAGGCCTATTACTATTGGCATGTATTTCATGATGGAAACATCAATTTATATCAGATTACAAAAAAAACTAGAGCCAAATTAGAATTTGACTGTCATATTCATGTTGAGCACATACAAATTGATAGGAAATGATTAATATTATTTCAGTAACATGACTTTTGTAAAAATTTGTTGACCAGTGTAATTTGTCTTCATGCTGTAGTAGTCTCACATGTTTGTGTCTTTGCATCTTTTTCCATCCTCACTCACATCCCTTACTTGATAAACCTGACTTTATTTTTTAAGCTTTTATTTATTTATTTTTGCATCAAAGAACTGGGATGTAGGCCTGAGATGCAAGGGGGACAGTGAGAGGATTCACCAAAGAGTGGGGGGTAGAATAGGCAAATCTGTTCAAATATACTAAGGGGAGCAGCAGGCAAGCAGAAGAGGTTTGCTGTGCCATAGGTGCATTAGCGCCCTGGCCAAGGATGGACTAAAGGCTGCTGCGGTGATAGTGCTGAGACTTAACCCCTAGACCAGCAGGGAGTCCCGATAAAGACATCTCAAGACTTCCCTTCTCTTTTCAGTCTTCTTTAATCATCTTTGCCCTTCATTCCAAGCAAATGAATACCACATTGCTTCATTTACTGTGCTTTGTATAATCCCTGGTTATTGCTACTATCTTAATGTACCCCAAATAATTTGATTTCAATGATTTTCTCCTTAATGTAATGAACTGGTTAAAAAATGAGTTCTGGAGTTAGATAACTAGTTTCAAGGTCTAGCCTTTCCACTAATTAGCTATATATGATTACAGGATAGTTACTTAACCTCTTTAAGCTTTATAAAATGGAGATGATAATGCTCACATAAAAGAGGTGTGAGATAATATGTAAAATGCTTATAACAGTACATGGGATAAATCAGGTGTTCAATAAATAATATCACTTTTATACCAAAGTATATCTAACCCAGAATGTTGCAGACAGGATGCATTAGGTGTTTGCTAAAGGAATTAATTTGTATTTTAAGACTCAACTTTGGAGGGAAAATGTCCTAATTTTTTTTTATAGCAGCTTTGCAAAATACCTTCAGTTGCTATCCTGTTCTGATAACAGATGTATATCTGTGCATATATGTATAATATTTAACTGCAATGTGAACTAAATTGTGACAAATTCTCACAAGATAGCATTAAAGTGTGCAATACAGATAATATGAGATTTTTATTTAATGCTTGATTCTTCCACTGGAATGTAAATACCCTGAGGACAGGATTTTTGAATTCATTCTATTTATTGCTACACACCTAGGCGTATTACACAATATATGACATGCATGTCAAAGGTATTTAATAAATATTGATTAGGTGACTGAACAAATGGAAAAGTGGAACATGTTTACACAATTAGCAAATGCTTTTACTGTTTCTTCCACCTGAAATGCCCTCTTCTTCTATAATTACTGTTCATCAAAATTCTATTTAAACTCAAAAATTCAGTTGATACCCTCTATGAAGCTTTCTCCTTCTCTTAATTTTATTTATTTTTTTTAAAGATTTATTTATTATACATACAAGCTGGGGTTACAGGCCAGAGGTGCGGGGCGGCAAGAGGGTTCACCAGAGACAGAGCGGGGAGCAGAACAGGCAGATCAGAAATACACTGCTGAGGGGAGCAGCGGGCGAGGCAGGAGAGGTCTGCCGCACCATGTGGGATTCTCCCTGGCTGGGTGTCGAACTCTCATAGCTGCTGCCAACAGCTCCACAGCGCAGTGCTCAACCACTGTGCCACCAGGGAGGCCCCTCCTTCTCTTAATTTTAATGATAATCTATTTGTACTTGGGGTACTTAATGGTATGATTTGTGTATATATTTCAAAATTCACTGTGGGTAGAAGTCCATGTGGATTTTACAAATTGGGTTCACCTGATTTATTCATCTTAGTATCTTTTACAACACTTGGGAAGTTTCATGAAGCTCACATTACATTAAGGCCAAAATAGAATTTTGGAGATGAATAAAATAAATAACATTAATTGACAAACAGTAGAATACACAGAAGAATGGTACTGAGGAAATGTGAATCCCACTGTGAATGTCTAATAAATTCAAACATGATGATATGCAGCATAAGGAAAATCAACTTTGCAGAACAATAGCTATTCGGCCAGCATTTGGGCAAGAGCTAATGCTGTCTCACTTCCAAGGTTATGGTGTCACAGAGAAGTTGAAGTGTACCTTCAGGCCCTATGCCTGGAGCATTGCTGTACTAACTAAAACAGGATTGAAGTGAATGAACTAGCATGCTCAATAGAGACCCGGGCCAGTCTCTATGAAAACAATTACTGATTGTGGAACTGTGTTTAATAAATGTATCCACTTACAGAATAATAAAAGAGCAAAGTTTTGATCTGCTTGATACCCAAAAATACTGTCTAGAAGGATTCTCTTACAATCCCAATGACTAAACCAATTTACAGGATTTTACGAGCAAATTTTCAGTAATTCACACTTTCAATAGTTAGGAATTTACAATGGTCAAGCACTTAAAGACATGGGAAATATCTGTTGATGTTTTATGTTTAGGGCTCATGGATCAAGCAGATGAACCTGCTTGACATTTCAGGTTGGATCTCCACTTCATCATTTTAGTACAGGTCCCACATAGGAAAGGAAATACCAAAACTTTGAAGGACTTCAAAGTTTAGCATCTTTCTTTCTGCAGACCATTCTGGAGCAAACTGTATCATGACTTGAAATTTGATGTCAGTTTAGTTTTAGTGCTCATAAACCCATTTGTGATCCGCAGCCCATTGTGTATGTGAGAGGCCTTATGGGCCATCAGGTGGCTCTGAATTCTAACCCTGCATTAGAAATCTACACTCACAAGAGCTTCATAGACTTCATTTATCTGTTTGTTAAATTTCCAGTAGGTTTTCCTAAGATCGTCCACATCAATGTTTGTATATTCACTGTGCATTGTTCATTTCCAAATATTTTATTATTCTTTTTTAATAAAAGTTTAAAAAGGCAATTGATTGAGTCAATATAGTTTGTCATTTCCTTAATAAGCTTAATACAGTATGGTAAAGGCATGTGTTTTTAGTAATTATTTGGCTATTCTAAATAATGAAATGTATCATCAAACAAGAATTATATATTCATGCATATATTTGTGTATATAAAGGTGTGAAATAATATCTCTGGGATAAAAAAATATACAAAATACTAAATAAATGGAGACCTTTATATGACATTTAAATCATCTATATTAACAAAGAAATAAATTGAGGTTTAATTTAAATAGAACTTTCCTCACTGATCATATTTTTATTATGACTATGTTTTCTAAAAGCAGTTATCTTAAATTTGTAAAGATGTAATGACACATTTAATGGAAAACAGAATTAGAGATCTGAAAGACTGACAAATTACAAGTATCTTCTGTAAAATATTTAGAGCAACCAAAATGAAGCAAACCCAAACAATAATTTGGATATGTCTATGTAAGTGTGTATGGTTGGAGTAATAGTGAATAGACACTAGAATGGAGATAATAGTTGTTCATGGACTATGGGCACTGGATCCTAGCCTACTGCTTCTCATAAGGGTTTATCCCTGCATTAACACACTCCTGCCCTCCTCTCCAGCCTCACCTCACTGCAATAGCTTTAGTCAAGCACGGCTTATTCTTTCCTTTAGATAGTACTGAATAGAAATAATTTTATGGATCAGTATAGATAAAGTAGGTGATGAGAACTGAAATTTATTATCTGGAAATGCTGAAATTGGCTACTCTCATTAGTTTATCCCTTATATGCTCACCAAGGATTCTTTATTTTCCTGGGCACTATGCTAGACCCTAGGAATAGTAATATTCTATATTCAAGGATATAAACAGGAAAATAAGAAAACAAACAATATATATTAGCTCCTTTCCCCAACTTACTTTCCTTTTTCTTGTGCAATCCACAAAGTGGATTAGACAGGCAGAGAAGAAACACCTACTATAAAATACCTGATCTATCAGATGTACATGAAATGAGTCAAAAATGGAGAAAATTACTCAAGCCAGAAAAGGTTCTATGAAGGGAGAGATGCTAGAGCTTCACAAGAAGTCTCAAACTGTCCTTGATAAAGCAAAGGAAAAAGAGTTTAGTACAGACAGGGGAGGCAAACTGTGCACATCAGATTCTAGCTCCAAATAGATCATTAATTTGATTGAGTTTCCAACCATTAATTTTTCAAACTCAAAGAAATAATGTGCATTTTGTCTTCAGTTCCTAAAATCAAATTACAAGCTACAAGTGCAAAATAGTATTCAATGAGAAGAAAATTTAGGGTAGCATAATCTTTGAAACATTAGGTATTTCCAAGTTACAGAGAAAAAAATATAATGACATCTAACTTAAGAATAACTTGAACTAAAAAGAATATTTATTCCAACTATTGATAGGCTCATATCTCTTAACTCCTGTATCAGAAATAATGTTTTATTTGAGGGATTCCAAGTAAATTTCATCAGGGATTAAATTTACGGATGTTCTCGTCTATATAAATAAGTTCAATCCTTCAAAATAGGTCTAATTAAATTAAATTAAATGCTCTTCTTCCAAGTTCCATTTACTTCATATCAGTCTATCAAAGGTATCCAAACTTATTCTTCTAATAGCATAATTATAAGAACAAACATTATTTCTGTTGATATTAAACAAAACAATACTGACTCACTTATTAATTCACTTAGTATGTCTATATACTTTTATCAGTCATTTTATATATCTCTAAATAGTGCAGCAATATTTTACTAAAAAAGCAATCACACATTTTAAAGATTTTATGGTGGATTTTACTTGGACAAGCAAAAACCAAACATAAGAATTAACTTTTGATTCTGATCTTTGCATCAAACCCACTGCAAAAGATATTTAAGCAGTTTGGGGCTAACCACTAGAAAACTCACTGTAAGCTGTTTCCAATATAATATAGGAGGAATATCAACTTGTGCTCTTTCTTTAGTACATGTTACTATTATAAATTGCTGTTTTCTTGGAATGAGTTTGTTTGGATAACAGCTTACTTTCTCACTGATCAACATTTAGCCATATTAAGAATTTAGATTTCATACAGAGCAACAACGGACTTACAGTTACTCCAAACAACAACTGAACTGCAGCACAGATATAATATCTTTAAATGCAAAGAGTACATGCCATTTATTTATAGCTATAAAAGGAAAAAAAAAAAGGAGAAAATGAAAGAATCTCTAGGAAAATAAAAGGGAAGTCTTCCTTACCGGAATGAATGCATGTTGCATAGCTTGCTCACATTGTTTTAAGGAAGCAATAGTATCCCACAAAAGCTGGTAATTTTCACCCCGGGAAGCACTTGGCCGTTGCATAGCGAAAGCTAGTAACACTCAAACTGAGCTCAAAGAACCCGGTTGAAGAAAGGAAAAAAAAAAAAAAAAAACCTGCAGATCTGTTACATAAACTTCTTAATTAGATCTGCTACACAAACTGCTATCTTAAGACTTAGAAAAAAAAGTTAATCAGAACATTTCTTTTGGGGGATAACTGGGCATGACTTGAACAGAGACAGATGTTTTCATTGGGAAGGATTTTCATTCCCACACTTGTGAAAAGCAATCCTATCAGTGTTCCCCTGTCTTCACATGGGTCTGGCAAAACTGCACATACCATAAGTGTGTGGGGGGAAAAAAGTAGGAGGGAGATGTGAAAAAATATTTCTACCGGAAAATTTGGGTGGCAGGCTATGGAGGCAGAATTTGAGTAGCTTGTGAAAAGTAGTAAAATTGAAGGGTGTGGGTTACATGCACACATAGGTATGTACACAGGTGTCTACACTGTCCACTGTGTGAGAAATGCAACTCTACACACGCTTTCTCGTTGTCATTTAGTATGTGCAATTCTCTTCTCATTTAGTTAAGATCTAGATGTGATATATTTTTCACCTACAAAGTATTACTGTCTTTGTTAAATATAGAGTTGTTCGTTTAGAGGTATCCCTAAAGATTAACCAGGAGGCTCTTAAGTATAAAATGTAGTCAGCTGTTTCTCTTAAACCATTAGGATAATTAAAAGACCTTTGCTAACTTACATATTGGATGGAAGTTTCTTATTTCTTGTTCTAGATAGAATTTACATAAATAATTCAAGTGAGCATTTGAATATTCTTGGGACCTAAGAGTGGGCTGCACTGAATTGGTATGTGTTAATTTCAAAGAGCTGGCTATGACTTTCTTTTTTATTATTATTATTTTTTATTGTTAATTAAATCTTTTACATTTTGTATTCCCCTTGGGTAACCTACCACCAATTCATCCGTGATCCATCTCCGTGGTCCCTTGTGTCCTTTTCTACTCCATTTTGTGCCCTTATCCTCCCCCTCGACCACTGAGTGTCTCTCTCCTGTTTGGTTTCCTTATAGCCCTATTATAAGTGAAACTATTCAATATTTTTCTCTTTCTTTCTGGCTTATTTCGCTGAGCATGATCCCTTCTAGAGCTGGCTATGACTTTCTAAACCAACATTTCCAATCTTTTCTCCTAATGTTTTCGTCTTGGATTGATTAAAAATTAAAATCATTGTTTTCTAAGTCCACACAAACAGAAAATGGAGAATTCTGTCAACTTCAGTGAAATTACCAAAATGGTTGTGCCTAAATACAACTGCTGCTATTTTAAACCACCGCCTGCCCTAGCCCCACCTAAAGGAAGATGCTTTGATCCCCTACATTTAGAAATTGTCTCAACTGACTTCTTTCAGGACTCCTGATTGATTGGACTTCTGTTTTACCTCAATCTTTAATCTCTTTTTTATTTTGTTTCTATAGAAATGCCTTTTCTGGACTGCACAATCGAGTTTACCTTTGGATCCATCAACAAGAAGGCCTCTAGAAATTAGACAACAACTGATTAATGAAACTGATCTGTCATCTGGACTAAGACTGGTTCTGTGAAATAACAGAATAACTCAACCTCTGAACTTGTTGAGTAGTTCCAAAGGTGGACTATAAGAGAGCAAAAATCTGCCTGGCCAATGTCTTATATGGCAAGAGCTTGATTTCAGGAAGAGTTTCTGACACTTGTGGGGAAGCTACTTTTGATGTTTATATCTAAATTTCTTTCTGTTAGAGTCTAGTCTATGAAGACCTAATCCTCTTATCTTTTCCCTGGAGAAGAAAAAAGTAACTTTGTTTTCCCCAGTAAACATTCTAATTGAATTTCCTCTTTCTTCCTCCAATTTCCCCTATCCTAACTAAGCCATATTGGGTGCTATCTAAAGCCACATGGTTATGCTTGGTCTCTCCCATGCTTACAGAAGGTATACTTGTTTTTATTAAACCTCTATATACCTTTTACTCTTATCAAAAGTACAAAAAAATATAAACACAATGAAGTTGCATGCACATTTTAACAGGAAAAGGTTAGTATAAGCACTAAATGCAGTATGAGCAACAGACTATGCAATATATTCTGAGTTTCTTCACCTAAAACAGGAGCCCACAAGATAATGTGAGGTTCCATTAGACTCTCCTGTAACATTGCTAAGGTAAGTGCTGAGCATTCAGAAGTTTCATAGGAATCTATATTCTAATGGCTTGTTATAAAGTCAACAATGGGGATATTTATTCAAGAATTTTGAGAGAAAAGGGATAAACTGTGGATGATTCAGAGTATAAGGAATGAATTATGCTTTTAATTGACCTAGAAAGTCCTAGGAATACAAAACAAGGTGCTAATTGCAAAAACAGTTTGATAACATAAGAGAAGGATTTTTGTTGTTTTTAGAAGAACTGCATGATTTGGGTTACCTGTTTTTTCTATATTTGCACCCTAGCTATGGCAGATTAATCCATGCTAATGACATTGTGTTATGAAAGTCCCAAAGACTGATATCAGCAGTTTTCCTCATATAAATTACTTTTGAATTTCAAATTGAAAGAATTAGAAGCATAATTGATCTTTCAAAATTTTTACCTGGAGGAATTTATACAAAATTACTTTTCTTTAATATTTTATGAGTACACACCATAAGGCTACAGCCATTAGACAATTTGTTTTTCAATGTCAACTCAACCAACATTCTCTTTTTCTCATTCATGGTGTTCTTCTGCTCAGCTCACACCCACATTCCCTCCTCTGCCTTTATTCCTGCCCTTATTCTCTCCCATCTGCCCCAGACACATGCTTCTCCTCATGCACTGTCAACCAGCCAACCCACAACTTCCAGAAAAAATTATTTCACTAGTAAATGTTCTATAGTTCTCATCAAACAACAGAAAAATTTAAAAAGTTGTTTTCTAAGTTATCCTCCAAAATTCCAGTCAATCCTTTCTGAATTCCTTGAGCAAGTGTCCATCACTATTCTAAACCTTTATTTTCCCAATCACATATACTCTGGGTCTCTGTCTTGCTTTGGCTTCTTCTATTTTGTATTCATTAGATCCTTTCATTCTTTCATTTGTTCAGCATCTCATAAAGATCCTCTTTTCCTTATTCTTTAGAAAAAAAAAACTCAAGATTTAATAGTCTTTGTAGAAATTCTACCATAAAAATGCCATTGAAACCATACATTAATTCATTTACTCTTTGATCCAATACACATATCAATTGTTCCCACGTATAACACTTTTTGATTGTACTATGGATAATGACTATATCAGATGCTCATTCTATTTTAAAGGAGCTCATAGTTTAATTGAAATGATGATAGAAGGACACAAATGACAAAGAGCCAGGTTAAAAAAAAGGGTGGGGGGTAAATGCCATGAAAGACCTATCATAAACTATTTATGAAAAAAAAAAATGAAGACCCATAGGAAAACCTTAGATCATGGAAATTTTTGCACTTTGCTAGAACTTCAACTTAGGGTAAAATGTGAACATGCATATACAGGTAGGGGACATTCCTGAGGAACAAAAGGTAGAGTATAAACACAAAAGAGAGTAGGACAACCAGTAGGACCTGTCCTATTGGTTGAATTTAAAGCAACATGACACCAACCTTAATTCTCATTTATAGTGGAGTAGGGTTATTGAATGAAAACTCAGGAGCTTACTATTACTAATGCTCACCAAACAGCTTTAACTAATTCATAAAGTACCAATGTATGGAAATTCAATGAAACTTCTTAAATCTTGTGAGGTAATGAACCAATTAATTAATTGTTTTTTTTTTAAGTTCATCTCTCATGTTTTATACGTATGCCCAATCACTTTTATAAGTTTTGAAATGTATTAATAACTTCACTATTCAAGTTGGGTCCACCTCTACTGTGAATCTTACATGACCAAATACTTCTTTTAGTTCAATCTGCATCAATCAAAAAGGTTTACTGAACTCTAACACATTACAATGTGCTAAGCACCGTTTTGAGATCAAGGATTATAAAGATAGATATAATTATCTAATTGTTTTCAGCAACCACTCATTGTACATTTGCTTATGCCCATGTAGTGTACATGTTTTCTTCATTCTAGCACAATATCAGATATGTAATGTCTATCACTTGTTTTTGTTAAATACTCAGTCACTAAGCCATATGCCTCTCATCTCTAAATATAATGCCATGCTCAGAATTAGACTGCACTCCTCAGAATGTTTAAAAGTACCATATTTATATGCTGGCATTGCCATGCCCAGACAGGTCTGCATTTAAAAACTTTCTGCTAGTTATAAGCTTAAATATAACTTCATGATTATTGCAATTCCAGTAAAACTGTAGTAACATCTTCTGGGTTTATACTCCAAACTTAAACAGCCAAAAATAAACAAAATAAATGAAACTGAAGATTTCACATATTTTTGACATGTGACAACAAAGACTAGTCATCTCTGAGAGACAGGAAACAAACTAAGCCAGTCCTGTAATGCCCCATTCATAATTTTCAATGTGTAGGCCACACTGCAGGGAAGAAGTCCCAGTTGTAAGCCAGTGGATTTACTGAGTTGAGATAGAGTTGGTTTTCTGAAGAGATCAAGACAACAGGAAAAATAAAGGAACCCATAGGTATAGTTGGAAATTTTAATACCATTGTCTGAATAATTAATGTAAGAAGACATGAACTCTCTAAGGATATTTAATATGTAAGGATATATATTCTTCAATTTGAGTTAGTGCCTCTTTATAGAACACTACACCAACAATAGCAAAATGCACATACTTTCCAAGTGATCAAAGAATATTACCAAGATTGAACTTTTCAAATTGTATGCAAAATTTCAATAAATTAAGAAGCATCATGTTAAATAAAATATATTATCTAAGCACAGTGAAATTAAATTAGAAATCAATAACATCTCTAGAAATTCCCTAAATATTTAGAAACATAAATAACATTTTGTTTGACCAATAATTCATTGCTCAAAGAAGAAAGCAGAAGGAAGTTAGAATGCATTTTAAACTAAATAAAAATCAAACCATGACTTATGAAAATTTGTTGAATGTCTTAAAAGCAGTAGTTAAAGGAATATACTAAATATCTAATTTAAGAGAAACAACAACATACAAATACTTTAGCTTGCACCTTACACAAATAAAAAAAATGAAAGTCAAAATAAGCAGGAGAAAGAAAATTAAAAAATATCAGAAGAGAAAATTGAAGCCAACAGTCAGTAAAATAGATACACTCTAACAAGAATAACAAAAAGAAAAATATTAAACTATCAGAACCTGTAATGAGAGCAGTAGTGATCCTACAATCATAGAAGAGATAATAAGAAAATTCATAGAGAACTTTAGGCCAATAAAATTGACCCCACATGATATAGATAACTCCTTAAGAGATATAAACTACCAGTGTTTATTCAAAAGGGTAATTAATATAAATAACTACCATACACCTTAAAGATCTTGAATTTGTCATTAAAGACCTACCACTAAGAAACTTCAGATCCTGACGGCTTCACAGATTCTGCCAAACATTTAAGAAATAGTAATATTTCTACATAAACTTTTTCTTAGAGAACTGAAGAGGAAGGAATATTTTCCAATATTCCAATAATCCTCATTTTTGGAGGTCATCATTGCCCTAGTACTAAACCAGATGAAGCTATTATAAGAAAAGAAAATAACTATATGTCTTACTGAATACAGATACAAAAATTCTTTTTTTAATATATATATTTTTATTGTTATTTATATCTTTTACAGTTTGCATTCCCCTTGAGTAACCCACCACCAATTTACCCATGACCCATCTCCACAGACACAAAAATGCTAAATAATACTTTAGCAAATTGAATCCAACAACACAAAAAGAACAATGCACCCTGCCTAAGCAGGCTTAAGCTTGAAAAATGACCCAGTGTAATTTATCAAATGAATTTTTTTTTTTAAGAAACAAAACAAATAACCATGCCTGTGATTGTCTCAATAGGCATTGAAATGCTTTACAAAATACAATACCCACTGCTAGTTTAGGAAAAAAAAAAAAAGTTTTAAGGACCAGACAGTGATATCCCTTCTCAAATACCTCTATTTAGTCTGGGAGGTCCTAGAGAGTGGAACAAGTCAACAAATATCAATGTTGAAAAAGAAGAAATTAAAATGTGTTTACTAATATTTGACATAATTGTCTATGTAGAAAGTTTCATGAAATGTAAAGTAAAATACCAAACTTTATAAATGAGTTTAGAAAAGTTGCAGAATAAAATATCAATATAAAAGAACAATTGTATTTCTGTTTACTAGGAATAAAAAAATGGAAATTGAAATTTAAAAAATAAAATTCACAATAAGATCACATTAAGTACTTAGGGAGAAAATTTATAAAACATGTGTGAAAGCTGTACACTTGAAAACTTCAAACTCTTCCGCAAAGAAATTAAAGACATGTAAATGGAAAAATATACCATGTCCCTAGGTAATGAGATTTAAAATTGCTAAAGTTCCATGCTCTGAAAATTGATTTAATACAATGCAAACCCAATAAAAAACACTGCAAGGTTTTCTGTTTGTTTTGGAGAAAGTGATATGCTGATTCGAAAATCATGGAAATTCTTAGAATATTGAATAGCCAAAATAACTTTGAGAGGAAACATAAAATTGGGTGGGGGGGCTACCTTATTTCTAGATGTACTTGAAAGGGAATTAAAACAATGTGACACTGGCATAGAGACAGATGAATAGGTCTGTAGAACTAAATAGAGACCCTAGGGATTGATCCAAATTTCTACAGAGAATAATTTTCAACAAAGACACAAAGGCAATCCAGTGAGTCAAAGGAAATAATTTCAACAAGCAAAGTTAAATTGTTACTGGATATTCATATATGAAATAACAAAATTTGTTTTTTATTACTTTCTTTTTATCAAAATACATATATTAATTTAATATTGTTGTACAGCACTTTATGTGATTCAGTGGTATAGGATCACACCTTTTCAGATGCATGTCATCACCCACATTCACCACCAAGACATTCATAGTCTTCTACCATAGTTCTCTATCATACTCCATGGCCTGCCTCCATACTTTGCTCTCCATACTCTCTTGTCCCCTCTGGCAGCCTTAATTTTACTGACAGATTTCTAGGGTTTGTTATTTCTTCATTTTTGACTGACTCTTTGTTTTGTTTCTGTATATTCCACAAACAACTGAAACCATGTGACATCTTTCTCCTGACTTATTTCACTTAGCATTTTCTACTCTAGTTCTATCCATGCTGTCACAAATGGCAAGAGTTCATCTTTTATTTTTTAACCACTGAGTAATATTTCATTGTGTACATATGCTACACCCATTCTATCTGTTGTTGGGCAATTGAGTTGTTTCCATAACTTTAAAAAGTATTGCAATGCACCTAGGAGTATATATATCCCTTCAAATTAGTATTTTTGCATTCTCTGGGCACATACCCAGAAGGGGAATTGTTGGATCATATGGTATATCTATTTTTGGTATTTTGAGAAACCTAGCTGCTGTTTTCCAAAGGGTTTGGACATCCACATTCCCACCAACAGTGTAAGAGGGTTGTCCACAGACATACAGATAACCAAAGGCACATGAAAAAAACGCTCATCATCAATTGTCATTAGGGAAATACAATCAAAACTACAGTGAAATATCACCTCATACCTGTAAGAATGGTCCAAGAGAAAAGCGTTGAGAGTAAAACAAACTTTAATGTGTACACTAACTACATATTAACTCAAAATAGACTACAGACCTATATATAAGACCTAAATACATTTCTAAAATAAATCATAGGAGAAAATCTTTGAGACTATTAAGAAAGTGAAAACAAAATGAGAGCAAAAAAACTACAAACCAAATACCTAAATCAGGTTTTTTTTTTCAATTTATAAATATCTCTCAGACTCAATAAGAAAGCAAATGATTCAATTTAAATGATCAAAATATTTTAAGACATTTCACATACATGTGTCAAAAAATGGCTAAAGATCATCAAAAGTGTGATATATTAGAGACATGAAAATTTAAACCACAATTATATATACCTAATCAAATGGTTAATATAAAATAGAATACAACTATAAGAATAAAATGACCATAGCAAGGTTTAGTGAAGTTGTGGAAGACTGCAACTTCTTCACTATGCTGGTGAGAATATAAGTGTTACAACCTTTCTGGAAACAGTTCAGTGTTTTCTTAAAATATTAAATATATACCTACCATACGACCTAACCATTTCACTCCTAGATATTTACCCAAGAGAAATGAAAGCTTATATCCATTCAAAAACTTGGACCCAAATATTAATACCAACTTAATTTGCAGTGAAAAACTGGAAACAAATAGGTGAGTGAATAAAGTGTAATATAGCCATACAATCAATGTAATTCATCAACGAAAAGGAATGCATTACTGATACGTAGAACACAGGGATGAATCGCAAAATAATTATGCTGAATAAAAGAAGAATACATACTATATGATTACATTTATATAAAATTCTAAAAAATGCAAACCAATTTATAGGAGAATCTGGAAATGGGGAGGTAAGATGGGTGAGGGAAGGGAGCTGATGGAGGAACAACCAAGAAGCATGAGGAAATTTTTGAAAGTGATAAATACGTTAATTATCATGAAATAATGGTTTCAGAAGTCACAAATTATCAAATTGTACATTTTAAATATGTGCACTTCACTGGGTATTAATCATAGCTCATTGATCTACTTTTAAAAACTTCTTTGTAACTCCCTGGAAAAAGAAAACATCTCCTGGAGTTTATCAGAAATGGCAAGCTCTGCCATCACCTAATCATGTAACTTAGGCGGTACAATCCTCTCCCCAGGTCAGGAGGGCAATAGAAAGTACAGACTTAACACTTTGTGGTCTGCTCACGTATTAGCATGTGTTTTTGTCACCAGTATCAGGTGGCCACTCACGTATTAACACGTGTTCATCTAGTCTCCGGTTTTCACGCACGGTGGATTTATTTGGAACTATTAGGAGATATTTCTTTGATCGTACTCAGTCTAGAAGCTTTACACATTGTTTTGGTGAAAGTGTAAGGTGTTTTATGAGAGATATTGCCGTTTTTTAATATCTAGTAGTTCAGGAGCTGTGTGTGTTTTATTGAATGCTTATACCATTCATGCGGTGGCATAGAAAATGGCTGGCCCCAAGGGCTGGTAAATTTAAAGGGCACCGGCACACAAAGTGTTAAAATAGGAAAGGAGGCAAAGGAAGAATACGTTGAACTAAAGGAAAAAGCCAAAGTCTCATATCCAGGGTCCTTACTCTTAGTTATGATTGTGGTACTAAAGAGCTGTGAGGTGCTGGTTTAGTCATTTTGTTTTCACAAGCTTCAATTACTCATCTGTATAATAATGGATGAGGTTATATTCAACCATTCCTCAGGTGTCTTTCAGAGTTATAATTCAATGGTCTATGGGTATATTATAATCCTCAATAATACTGTTTTCCTCTTAACTAAGCACTCACAGACATGGTCTTAAGTTTAACAAAAATAGCCTATATAATTCTGGAGTAAGTATTATATCTGCACACCAGTAATCTCTCTCGAGTAAGGTTCACAGAGCTATTACAACTTGCACCAAGGCTTACTAGACAAATGACCTTAGACAATTTTCTTGTTATCTCTTTGCTTCAGTTTCTTTTCTGAAAAATGGATTTATTACAATACTTATCTCAAGGATTGTTGATGATTAAATAAGTTAATCTTTGTCATCTTTAGCGCAGAACCAGGCACACATTAAACACCACAATTAGTGTTTCTGAAGTTAATAAATTTCATTTTAATGTATCAATCTCATTAATAAGTAATAAATACATAAGTAACATGTAAATAAGATCTAAGATATTTCATATTTTGGCACTTGGTCCAACATATTAAACAGGTGATCTCTAAATATCTAGGTAACTGATTCACCCGTCTGATCACCTACACCTCAGTTAAGTACTCAAGCCCCAGTGATTATCCCTGAAGGCTGTGTGTTTCTTCGTAGTTGCCATCTTAATTTGAAATATATTTACTCACTTTTTATTTTGAGCCCTCCCACTAAACTGTAAATTCATAGAAGAGAAGCCAGTATACAGTCAGTACCCACACTGGGACTGGAACATTACAGACTCCTTTCATTCTCCTGTGAGATCATTATAAATGAGGCCAAATATAGATAAATGCCAACTAAAACTTCAAGAACATGTGTTAGTATGTTTACTAGTAATTAGTATATTTAGAATGTTCTTCTACCTTTACAAAGATCCCTTGATAAAGTTAGCCCTAGTTCTTAACAATCAAAAACTCACATCTGACCCATTATCTCCTCTGTAGGAGTGATGCATTTTTTTTTTTTTTTCTAACCCTAACACCAACTCCCTAACCCTAAACCTAATGAGAGTGACACTTTTTTTATGGGGCAACACTCATACCACTGTGCCAGAATAAATGCACAAATGAAATTTTACTCTGGCATTAATGTTCCAGAAACCATTAATTGACATGAAGTATATGAAAATATATACAACATATATACAACAGAGAATCAAGGTATGTGTTCAGTTAATCAGTTAGACATTCTGCAAACATGTTTAAGGAGTGGAAGTCATTGTGGTAGAGAGTTACTCTGAGAAGCTCTGGAATCATAAGCCCAAGATCATAAGACAGATAAAGCCAGTGTTCCCAAGAAGTTATGTGCAACAAGCAGGCCAACAGATCTTATTTGAACACTAGGTCACAGCATGTCAAACCTCAGGCAGAGTCAAAGTCAAGGTTAACCTAGATAGAATTACCAGGCAGATCAAGTCCCCTTCTCTTGTCCCCATTCAAGAGCCTTTCTCTTCTACATGACATAACATAAACTCATTTATAGGACAGCATTAAGAATCCAGTATGCCTCTTTCTCCCCATTTGCTTTCTTCACTGTTTTTGAGGACAGGGGTCAATTTTATTCATCTGTTTATTCCCAGGCCTTAGCACATTGCCTAGCATATGAGGCACAGCAAAGATTTGGTAAATAAATGGATGAATGTGAAAAGTTTTATACTTGAGGTTGACAGTAGTAGTGATTCTCTGTATTTGTAGAACACATTTCAATTGACAAAGCACTTTTACAACCAGACATTTTCTTCCTTTTTACTTTTACTCTTTTTTACTCATTTAAATATTAGCATGACAATGTTCCTTTATATTTGTTCTTCGCCCAGATTTCTCTCCTGAATTGGATATCCTGCTGCTGTCTGGCCCTCTCCACTCATGCATCACAGACATCTCAGACTAAAATATGAGATTTTATCCTTCTTCCTCCCTGACAAATTAACTTCACTTTCATTTCCTTATCCAGTACCTACTTTACACCTAGCTGTTCAAGGCAGATACCTTCATATCAGGAACGTTCAATATCCTCTTCCTCACGACTCCCTGGACCTGGCATGATGTAAATCTGCTTGTCACTTATGTCATTTTGTGACATCTACCTCCTCTTCTTGCCCCCACAGTCCTACTCCTATTATTTAGGACATGATAATGCTCATTTTCATGTCACTTTCTATGCAAATGCTATTTACTCTGCCTCACATCTCCCACCTCTTCTCCAGAATACTCTCCCACTTGTGCTTCAAATCTTAGTTCCTCTGTGCTTTGTAGGAAGTTTAGCAGCACTCCTATTCTCTATTCACTAGATGCTAGTAGCATTCTCTTCCGCCAGCTGCCACAATCAAATAGATCTCCAGACATTGCCAAATGTCCCCTTGGAGGACAATATCATGACAAGTTGAGAATCACTGCCCTAGACCTTGATCAGGATTGCCTGAGATAGATTTTCATGAAATCTTACTCCTAAACTTCTTTTTTGTGACTTTTATGTGATGTTTACACTATCATTGAACAATTGTTGAATTCTGCATTGAAATATTGTGAATAGAGTTCTTTATATATCATCATAGTACTTGCACATACATAGTGTCTAACATGAGATGGGTACTCAATGGACACTTGTTAAATAAATGTGTGAGTTTGATTATAACACCAGTAAGTGGGAGTATGGACAGCCAGGATTAGTCTTACTACTTCTAATCTGAGGCAACAGATTTACTGAGTGGTAAATGATAGGAGTACCAATCACACTGTCAATAAATAATGAATCTAGGACTTGGATAGAAATTTTACCACCTCAGTTATACTTACCAGCCTATATCACTTTTCTGCCCTTGCTGGCTTTTTTTTTTTAACCCTCTCAGATTTTTATCGCTCTCTTCCATGTTCTCCATAGCATTTTGTCTCTGTAGCCTATATATAGTAACATATACAAGCTCTGTCTCAAGTGCCAAAATGACAGGTTCTCACAGTGACTTCCAATTATGTTTCACTCTGATGCTATTGAAAATTCCAAG
This sequence comes from Scalopus aquaticus, assembly GCA_004024925.1. Taxonomy (NCBI): domain Eukaryota; kingdom Metazoa; phylum Chordata; class Mammalia; order Eulipotyphla; family Talpidae; genus Scalopus; species Scalopus aquaticus. The sequence continues at coordinate 48,312 of PVIJ01003743.1, forward strand.
CATATTAAACATAGAGAGAGGTATTTAGGATCTCATATATTCTCATGTAATACCACTGCAAAAGGGGGAAAATCAATAACGCTCCTGAGTGAATTTGTTTTTATAGTTCTCTTAGGCTGTGGTTCACACTAGTAAATAGCCTGGAGAAAGTAACTGTGTGGCAGGTGAACATACTCTGATCTTAATTAAAGAATTACAGAATTGTTAATATAAATATGAAAGAACTTCTAAGGATGCCTGATTAAAACTTTCCTTTATATCCACACTATCTAATTTCCAATTGGAAATAAAAATTACTTTAAATGGCATTTTAGGCATACCTAACACAGTTCTATTTTCCAAGGTTTAGAAAAGTCAGATCTATACAGCACACTCTATTTTTTTTCCCCACACAAATCTTTTTAAAGGATTTAAGTGAAGTCATATTTCCTGCACTAGAATCCTAACCATTCTGACTTTTAACATTATGATCTTGACCAGATTACACTACATACTGGGCCTCAGTTTCCTCCTCTGTAAAACAAGTGTAACACTTTGCTCCACTCACGTATTCACGTATTCATGTGTTCATCTAGTCTCCGATTTTTCACACCACGGTGGATTTATTTGGAACTATTAGGAGCTATTTCTTTGATTGTACTCAGTCTAGAAGCTTTAATCTCTACGCATTTAAAATTTCATTAAAATATATCCAGTAGTTCAGGAGCTGTGTGTGTTTTATTGAATGCTTATCATTCATGCGGTGGCACAGAAAATAGCCGGCACAAGAAGTGTTAATAATGGCATTTATGTCTTATGGGTGTTATGAGAGTAAAATAATCAATTCATGTGACCAGCATAAAATAGGCACCTAATAAATAATTGTTAGCTACTGTCTTTCTTCTTTATATATACATACATGTTTCTATTTCTTTGTAACAAGAAGCTCTATCCCTATGACAGATGTCAGACATTTATCATCTCACTAGTTCATAAGCACCTGGGGAACCTGATCTTCGTGTATTTTCAACATCATATAACTATATCCTTTGATTTTTACAACAATTCTATAGAGATGGAATGGTTGTTGCCATTTTATAGAAATGACATTTAGATCCAGACTGATTGGAAAGTGTCTGTGATTAAGTAGTTAGACAGTGAAACTGCAAGGATGAAAACCTCGGTGCTCTTAGGAATACTTTTGCTCAGTTTACATCATGGAATATGCATGGGCTTACTTCTTGTCTCAACTCTCTTAAGATATCAAAAGTGCCCAAAGGTAAAAATGCATGGGAGTTTGTCCTTTTCTTTCCTTGATCAATAAATTTTCACTAGGTAGCTACTACATGTTTTCAACAGTATTTGCATAAGTCTCTGTCTCTGTTTTTCTCCTTCCCTACCTTCCTTCTTCCAACCCATCCATCCCTTTTTCTCTCTCCCTTACTGCCATTTCTCTTGCCCACTTCCAGAAAACCAATATCTCACTGGTCTATTTCATATGGAGGGCAAGGGCAGCATTTGATTTTACTGAACTGTATTGACATGATAGAGGGTCAGTTAACAAAGTGATAAGTGTTTTATAGTAAAGTGTCTGTGTTATTAAGTTTTATAATTCACTGAGATATAAATATTATTACGTACAGAAATGTAATGTTTTGTGCATTTTACAATCCCTTTTAAATCTACAGTCTCGCCCCATAAAAAAATCCCAAGAGGAAAATCATTAACCATGTCATATGTTTTTTGATGCTCTTTCACTCAGAAGTAATTTTATTAAAAGAAAAAAAAACATTTTAATGAACACAAATTGAACAGAAAAACTGTTATCTTGCCTATTATAATGAAATAAAACTATTGTGATAAAGAGTTTCTAATGATTTCATCTACTTAAATAGTTAAATCATTTGGTTTCTTATTTTTAAGTTTTTTCAAATGTAACAAAAGGGTCCCCCTTTCAAAAATGGGCATCAAAGGCACAGTCACTAGGTAACACTACTTTTATGGTAAAGCCACAAACTTTGAATTATGTTGGCCCAAGCTATTGTGGTAGAATTAGGAAAATTACAAGAATCAACAAAACCTTGACCTTTGTTGACCTATATTTTACAATATAGAAAAATTCCATTATAGCAGTGATAGTTGGGGCTTGGAACAAAAAGGGAAAATTGTCTCTGCATACCCACTCACAGAGGAATGTGAATTGACTCACTGTCCTAATAAGAGTAAAGCCAGTCTTTCCATGTCCAGAGATAGTCTGTAGACAATTGATCCTTCTAAATAAGTGCACCATTACCACAAGAACAGCCTCACAAGCAACCTATTAATGTCACCCTTCAGCCTCATGGAGGCTAATGGAGAAGGAAAGATTTAATCATAGACACATATGCAAAGTGATCCATCTATGCAAAATTATCTCACTTGGACAGTAAGAAAGGGAAGAAGAATAGATATGAAAGACCAAATGCAAACAGCAAGACTATGAGGTTGCATTGATAGTTCCTATTTCTGGCTTATGTGTTTGAAGTATTTCAGTGGATTGTATAGTGATAACAGAAAGAAAGCCTTTTTCAAAGTGTCATTTGCTGAACCATCAATAGGGATTGTTAGCTAGATCCATAACATAGCAATGCATTTTATAAAGGAGCCTCCTGCTATTCATTAGCAAGGAAGAGCAAGATCTCTCTCAACAACTAACTCACCTCGTTCTGATAATAAGCAGCCCAGCCTCTAAGCTATTACTCAACGGTCTTTACTAAAGACTGAGTATCATCAGTTCCGAAATAAGCAAATACTATTTATTAAATGTCAACTCAAATCACGGCCTTCACTGAACCAAGGAGCAGTCTTTCTAATGGATACTACTCTTCCTTCCTGAATTTTTCCCACATGTGTGCCTCTCAGGGAAAGGAGGGATAGATGATTGAACAAATAATTTTTTTGTGATACACACACATACAGGTATTTTACACACACACATACACACACACACACACACACAAATCTGTCAGAATTCATACCTTCCTAAGGCACAGATTTCTGCCTTCCCAAGGCACAACTGTGTAATAAAAAGTAGAAAGAAATGTGAAGTCCTTGCTCTGCTCCTTATGAGGTATGGATGACAGAAATTAAGCCTCTTTACTTTTCTGAGAGTTTATTTTCTCTATTGTAGAACAGAAGAATAATCCCTGTTATCCCAAGGATCTTCAGGTTCAAATTAAAAATTAGAAAACATAAAGGGGTGAATATTTTTCTGGGTAAGGTAAAGAAAAGAAGATTTAGCATTTATTGAAGATCCACCAAACACCATGTGCAGCACTAAGCTTTTTATGTACTAGCTCTTTTCATAAAGTAGCCCCAAGACCCAGGTACTGTACCCATTGGGCAGGCAAGTAAAGGAAGTTGTGAAGAGGTTCAATAGCATATCTAGAGTCTCAAAAGTTGTTAATTGTAGAGACAGAATTAAATTCAATTTTGTCTATTTCTTAAGAGAGCTCTCAGCTTCTAGAAAGTGAGAATTGTGATATTAGAAGTAAAGAGGTAAAGTGCAAAATTTCAGACTGAATTAATAAAGGTTTGAATTTTAATACAGCCACTAAATCAAGTGTCACCATGGAGAAGTTGTTTAAACTTGCTCTGAAATTTTGTTTTGTTTTTATTTTTTTCATTTCATTTAAAAGTGAGGAAGACTAGTGACTAACATACAACAGTGTGAAGGTTTCTAGAAAAAATGCTTAACTATAAGCCCCTTAGCTGGCTATTTGACACAGAGCTAGCAAATTTGGGATAACACCCCTTACAGAACTTAATCATTTAAATTGGGAATAAGGTCCCTCACTGAATATATTAAGATGCTGATCTCTAAATTTATAGAACCTTTATTTACTTCTTTAAGAACTTCTTTAAGTAAGGGGCCTCCCCGGTGGCGCAGCGGTTGAGCGCTGCGCTGTGGAGCTGTTGGCCGCAAGCGATGCCGGTTCTACGCCCAGCCGGGGAGAATCCCACATGGTGTGGCAGACCTCTCCTGCCTCGCTGGCTGCTCTCCTCAGCAGTGTATTTCTGATCTGCCTGTTCAGCTCTCCACTCTGTCCCTGGTGAGCCCTCTCGCCGCCCCGCGCCTCTGGCCTGTACCCCAGCTTGTATACATAAATAAATAAAATTCTTAAAAAAAAAAAGAACTTCTTTAAATAAGACTACAGAATGCTTGAGTGTGGGTTTTTCTCCTCATGTAACAACTTTTATATCTTTCAAATTACATTCTGAAAAAAAATCTCAGTTTACAGATGAGTGATATCAGAGAGTTACAAGGATTCATCTAAAAAGTGGAGGCTGACTTGGATTTGCACATGGACTTCACAGATAGTCAAAGCTCTTCTGTAAATCACTCTTTTCATCTGTAAAATGGGAGTGACATCTTCAATACCTGGGGGTTGTTGTAAAGGAGAGATGAGTAAATAGGAATACTATTTCCAACCCAGTTCCTAACACCTAGTAGGGAGTAATCAAAGTAAGTCTTCTTTTCTTAAATCCCTTCTACTAAAGTATTGTAGGAAGTATCTCCTTTGTTTATTAAATGTCCACAAGATTCTAAATTTACTATTAGGTACTCATGAAGCATGATACTACTGCCCTGGAGGATTTCAGACTAGCTAATCATTTCACTAAACTGGCATCATGTATTACAATGAAAGGAATATAGAGTGTAATGGAAAACAACATGTTTAAATTGATTGGGGCTTTAGGGGAGGGTCAAGAGTAAGCAGACAAAGAAAACAACAAATAAGAAAGAAATGGCATTGAGGTTGGCTAGAATCCTACAGGAAGACAATGGAGGAGGAAAGGCTTCTTCAGACTCAGAATAATAGCAAGTGAAATCATTTTTTCCTCACTACTACGGTTCTTGTAGAAAGGCTTCGCCAGAGTAATACCCTGAGTCTCTTTGCCCTCTCCCCACTCCAGAAAGAAGAGAAGTTTGTTTTCTGCTGGGTATGTTCATGAAAAGGTACCAGGCATATTCACTCATTCCTCCCTCCCGGGAGCTGACCAGCCTGCAGTCAGTCCCCTAGTATTCTCTTCCAGATGTAAGATGAACATAATAAGACAGGCTGTACTTCTGAAGAAGCTGTCAGTTTGATAGAAAGTGGCATGGGAAAGAGTTTAAAGGATGTTGGCAAGACCATTTGACTAGTGGACTTGCATATGGACTTTATAGTGAGTTAATCCAATCTGGCTTTTACCAATCATAAATTGATTTTTTGAAAACTATCTTTCAGAACCGGGAACCTCATTATAATTTGGTTTAAATCTTTATACACACACACACACACACACATACATATAGTCTCTCCCCAAAATTGATACAAAAAAAAAAGAAAGACAGCTTAGAAACAAGAAAGCTCATAGTGTATTACAAACTAAACACCTTTTTTTTTAATCAGGAGAATAGTGTAGTTGGAAAGGGAAATGTGGGGAAAACTGGTTTAAAGGTGTAGAGTTGATCAACGTGTGGAAAACAGGGGCTTCTCTGTCACTCTAAGGAATTTGGACTGCATACCACAAGCAGTGTGGCCACTGAAGGATTTTGAGCCAGAGAATGACAAGGCATTTTGTGTGGGGAGGAGGTATTGTAAATATTCTGGCAGCTTGAATAGATGGATCTTTTGGTGCATTGGAAGTGAAAGGCCGCTTTAAAGATTGTTCCAACAGCATAGGTAATATTTTTGTGAGTAGATTTAGTTATTGATTCACTACTGATCTCTAAATCCCCCTAGAATACAAGAAATATATGACAGAAGGTCAATATAACTTACTTTGAAATCACAATTTTAAAGTACCCAAAAGTCTTGGGGAGGGAGAGGAAGGAATACACTTAAGCTCAATTGCTACAGAAATGAAGAGATGATTATACAAACAATCTAGAACTCACAGAAATAATCACAACTAATTTAAAAAACATTTTCTAAAAGTCATATTTCACCAACATTCTGCAGGAAAAAAAAAATGATACAGGCTTCCTGTCTAACACCACTTCTCTCTCCATCCCTGCACCATTATCACCACCAGAAAGGGAATATGCATTAATAGAACCTGTATCACAGACTAGGGCATAAGGATTCAGGATAAATAATGCATTACATGATTCATTTAGTGACGTAATACTGTAACCTAATAGGAGTCGCGTTCTGGCAGACAGAGAGGACTAGAAATCACAGCTGCCTGCAGAGCCCCCTATATGCTGGGATCAATTTGTTAAACAGTTTTTAATTTATGGAGTAGTATGGGTTTATGTCTTAAATTTATTACTCTAAGTATGAAAGACAAAATTGAGTATTTTTTAAAGAATATCTCTTGCTTTCTATTGTAGAAAGCTAAGATGCAATGCCATATTTATTCAGCAGTTATTTATTGAGATCTTATTAGATGTCATCTGTTATGTCAGTTAAATGGTAGGTCTGTCCCTTGGATAGAATGATTACAGCAACCACAGTGGACCATGAGTTTGGGAGTGGGGATGATATTTAGGTTATCTTTAATAATATTCCAAATTTCAAAATACTATAAAAGCATTGCTCATTCCAGAATTTGACACTATACTCCCGTCACAAACTGATAAAGCTGTAATAAATTAAGCCAATAAATAATAGTTTCAAGGAGAGGTGGACGTAAATCATTTTTTAGAAATTGTACTGTTTCTACATCATTTCCAAACCTATTAAATTTACAGAAGCCTCATACATAAACATTATTTTTGGAGATGTTTAGTGACCTAAATCAGTTTAGTTTTCTGACCATTCCATACTTCTTAGCATGTAATAAATCATCAACATCAGCAAATACAGACACACATGAGTTAGTACAGAGCAATATAAGGTGTGACACTTTGGAGTCAGAACTTGAGTTCCAATCACAAATCTAATGCTTGTTAGAAGTAGGTGTGAACTAGGACAAGTTACTTTGCTTCTAAAAGTCACTATGGTCATCCACAAAATGGAGATAAGATGATTTGTCTCCCTAGATTATTTGAAAGTTAAATTAAGATAATGGTACTGTTACCAGAACCAGGCTGCCTTAGCAGTGGGAGCTGGCAGAAACAGTAGTGCAGTTCACCCAGCTGCTCCAGAGCAGTTGTGGCAGTTGTTCCTGCCCAGTAACTGCCGTTTTGAATGGACCAGTCAGGTGCTAGGAGCTGATGGGTAGGTCTGCTGCTTCAACATCAGTCAGTTATGGCAGTTGCTCCTGCCCAGTAATTGCCATTTTGAATGGACCAATCAGATGCTAGGGGCTGATGGGTAGGTCCAATCAGCTCCAGGATTGAAAAATGGTCCAATCACACCTGTGGATGGTACTCTGGGAGAGGATATAAGCCAGGATTGGAGGCACCTGAGAGGGGGGAAAGAGAAGAAAAAGAGAGGACACCAGCCCCAGAGAGAGAAAGAGGCCCCTGAGGAGAAGAACAGGAGAAGACAATGATGACGACACCAGCCCCCCAGGAGAAGAAAGACGACGGTTCCAGACTCCGAAGAGAGAAGAAAGAAGTCCGTTCCTGGCCTCCGAGGAAGAAAGAAGAAAAGAATCATCCAGCAGCCACCCTCCATGGAGGAAGAGAAGTGAAGGACTCTGCAGACTGGGCCTTCAGTCCTGTCTCTGAGGTGGCCTGAAAGAAGCACCAGAGGCCCTGGGCCTGGTGTCTCAAAGAGCTGTTTGTTGGTCTAATCCAACACCTCACAAAGAGCTACCATCACTGATGCGTTCTGGGTGAGGTGGCTGCCACTTGAGGATGCAGTAAGCTCTCTGTTTCCTCCATTTGTAAAATAAACCCCATGTTTGTAGCCTTTAGTCTCTTGCAATTGTGCGCATGGGTGAGAACCCAGTGACCTGTCCTCTCATTAGGCGTTGGCCTTTGTTGTTTTTGGCCTTTTGGCCTTTTGGGGCTTTTTGGTGGTTCTTGCCTCAGAGCCTGGGCATTTGTGCCCTGTCCGCCCTGTTGGTGACCGTGGCAGGATGAAACACCTCCGTCTGCCCTATTTCAGAACTAAGAAATTCTTAACAAATAAGATGTTCATAATCATTCCATTTACTCTATGTTCTATGATATCACAGAGTACATTGTGTCATGGAAGGCTAGGGCTATAAAAGAAACTGGAGATCTAGGCTGCCACTTTTTTTTTTTTCTTATTCATGGCCAATGGTCCTAATTTTCACTGTCTTTTCTTCTCTGTGGTCTTGATATAGCCTCACCATGGTCTGTGTAACCACCATGAATCAGTGTTGACAGTGAAATGTAATACTCTTCTTTTTCATCTAGTGTACCACTTCCTTCAGCTGGCATTTTGAGATTTGGCTAAAAAGATAAAAACTTCCAGAGTACCCTAGCTACTAGAGCCTAGGTTTCCTGATTTCCAGTTCTGTGTCTTTCTACTGCAGCATACTCAGTTCACTCTCTTTTGAGTTGTGAGTTTCAGTCCTAAGTCTAACTCAAGAGAATCTGATCAGTCAACATAGCCTGTCACTATGTGGTTTCTGCTGAGCTATGAATTAAATCATGGTCTTTGAAATAGATAGCTGTAGAGTGATCTGAAATAAGGAACTATTCACGTACTCTGTCAAGGCCAAAGCTGTAATGGAGTTTATCATGCAGAAATTTTAGTGATGGGATAATGTATACTATGCCAAGCTAATCCCATGCTTGTTACAGCTATCTCATGATAACAGGACACTTTAAGTTACTACAAAATATAATTTATGAATTCCTACATCCATTTAGTCATGTATTCTGGAGTGCACAAATGGGATATATGTTCCCAGTGGCTGAATTTTACTTCCAAAAATACAACTTATTTATTACTGTGACAAGATCAAACTGAATTTTAAAGGGAGAGTAATTCTTAGAAAAGTGTTTGTTTTTGAAATGTCCTCTTGTAACTTAATCAGGAAAATAACTATTGTCAACTCTTAAGTAAGCACAATGAATAATGGACATATGTCTATGGTACTATACTGTACTAGAAGCTTAATCATGTGAAATTGAGAGAGTCCCTTTTAAATCATCTTGATCTATTATATTTGAGGCAATTTCTAATGAACCCAATAAATGGTGTTCTAGGGAAGTACTAATGATTTTGTACTCCAACTTAAAAGTAAAATATGAAGGGAAAGAAAGTGGGGAGACCAGATGCTTGAACCATATGCCCTAAAAATTTTTTCAGTAGGGTCAAATGATTACTTTATTTCCTTCTCACATCCCGCCTAAACTCTTAAAGATTTATTTTTTTTTATTTATACATACAAGCTGGGGTACAGGCCAGAGTCGTGGGGCGGCGAGAGGGTTCACCAGAGACAGAGCGGGTAACAGAACAGGCAGATCAGAAATACACTGCTGAGGGGAGCAGCGGGCAAGGCAGGAGAGGTCTGCCGCGCCATGTGGGATTCTCCCTGGCCGGGCGTCGGACTCGCGTTGCCGATGCCGACAGCTCCACAGCGCAGAGCTCAACCGCTGCACCACCGGGGAGGCCCCGGCCTAAACTCTTTAATGTATTTCACAGTTAAAGGAATTTGTGATTCAAGGCATTTAAGTGAGATCTTCTAAATACCTTTTTCTTATCAATGTATTAGAGGGAAGGGTAAAGAACTGAGATGAAAAGGAGAGTCAAAGTCAGTTATTTGATGGGCCATGAGCTTTTGACTTATGTTCAGTGTCTGGATTCTTTAAGATATCCTTCCCACTTCCAACTTAAAAATGAGATAAATTATGATAGTCTTCATAAGATCAAAAGTCAGTGATGCAAGATAATCTGAAAGAAATAAGAGAACATCCAGGCCTCAGGACTGATGAATTTATTATCTTCCCTAAACAAAAGGGTCAATCAGAACTTTGCGAGGATGTTATGGGTCAAGAAGGAAAACAAAGGAAAAGGGAAGTCAGAGAGGCAGACATTGTCTACCACCAATTTAAAAACTTAGTAGGATGGAAGGTGTCTGAAATTTTGATTTCAAACATTTATATTCAGTTAAATTCAGAAGCAGTTTTGATTTCAAGGAGAGAGGTACCGTACCTGGAAATTACCTTCTACTTTTATTTTTCTCATATGCTTCATTTTGTCACATTCTGCTTCCAAAAAACAAAGCAATTAAATGATCTTCTTGTTTTATTGATACATCCAAAATATATCCTTAGCCCATAGGTGGATGTCCATCAGCATTGCCACTACTGAGTTTGGTCATCGTTGTTTCTCCCTTGGAAGTACCATAGCTTTCCAACTAACTTCCCTCCCTCTATCATTGCCTTTCACAGCACATTCTCACTATCACTATGTACATTAGATCATGTTGTGTCCTTATTTAAAATAATCAAATGGCTTCTCGTTGCCTTTGAATAAAATCCAGACACCCTTATATGGCTTCCAAAGGCTACATGACCAAGTTTTACCTGGTTCTTCAACCTTCTTGCCTGTTCTTCCCCATACTCTCCTCCACACTAGTCTTCTATTGCAGAAATATATCATGCTTGTACCTACATTAGTATACATAAAAGTGCTTTCTTTCACCTGTGACATAATCTGAAGATTATCATAGGCTGTTCCATTTTCACATTTGATCCTTCAAAACTTGATAATCTTCTCATTAGTTTTCCTTATTTTACTATCTTTCCAAAAGTCTCCCTTCTATCAACTGATCCTTCATATCTCCTTACACCAGTTTAATTTTTAGTAGTGTGTTACAATCCATATTCTCATAGTTAATGTGTTTCTTTACTAGAATGCTAACTCTAGAACTTGTCTTTATTTATTATTATATTTTCAAGTTTCTAGAATAGGGCCTGGCATTTAACAATCAATAATTCCTTTTGAATTAATAACCAAATAAATTTTGTGAATTCAACACATGTAACAATTATAACTTTTATGGAAATGAATGATTTTTTATACAAATTGATGTCGGTTTCAGTTTAGTCAGTTTCAGTCAGGTTCTGGGTTCTTATTCATTATTTAGACTGATCAGAACAGTTATCTGTGCTTTGCTAAAGACAAAATGTGGGATATAGGTACTTAACAAAGTACCTCCCTAAAGAAGCACCTTTCTAGCATGTCCTGAAAAACCACTATTCTCGCTACCAATTTTTAAAGAATTTTTTTTAAAGATTTATTTATTTATACATACAAGCTGGGGTACAGATCAGAGGTGTGGGACGGCGAGAGGGTTCACCAGAGACAGAGCGGGGAGCAGAACAGGCAGATCAGAAATACACTGCTGAGGGGAGCAGCGGGTGAGGCAGGAGAAGTCTGCCGCACCATGTGGGATTCTCCCCGGCCGGGCGTCGAACTCGCATCGCCGCTGCCGACAGCTCCACAGCGCAGCGCTTAACCGCTGCGCCACCAGGGAGGCCCCACTACCAATTTTTAAAGGTAGTGTGCTTTAAAGTATTTATAAACTATATGCCAATTCCTATCCTAGCACTAAAGATATAAACATAAATAAAACTGTTTACTCAAAGCTTCCAATGTAGTAGATAAAGCAGACAGGCAAATGATTACAACGCTAAAGTGAAAAGCAGGTGTAGGAGCAATATTCCCTGGCAGCAGAGAGAAAGGCAGGTCTAAGGAAGATAACATTGGTGGTGGACTAGCATGATGACGTACATCTGTACCTCTGAATCATATTCAGTGTTGCAAACCAATTATTACCTCAATAAAATAATAATAAAATAGCATTTGAAATGATCATTGGATAATTAATGGGATTTTACCAAAGAACTGCTAGAGTTATTTTAGAGAGGAGGGCATTAGCAAAGGTTTGGCAGAAGATAGCAAATGGCATCAGGGAATCAGGGAGCAGTCAGTGGTTGGGTATGACCAGAACACAATATAGGGAACTGGAAATCGAATTGGAATTGCAGGTTGGGGTCATACTGAAGACAGTTTTAAATTCTCTCTTTTAAACAAGTTTTATTTTATAAACTTGTTTGGCAACTATTTTATGAGTTACTGGGAAATGAGTATTGTTGAAAAAGGGATCTCATCAGCACGCACATTTAAGAAATGATCCTCACACGCTGCCTGCCTGTGAGAAAGGTAATACATTAAAGGATTGGAAAAGCCCTATAATAAAAAATAAACAACTGTTTAACATATTTAACCCAACATAGAACACCTATTAACATTTCTTAGACTTGCCTGTCTTCTTCAGAAGTCAGAATACATTTAAAATGGAGCACTGCTTTATTTTTTTAATTATTTATATTTTACATCATTGCTCATTTTTGTACATCGTTTGCTTTCTTTTCTCAGGTGTAGTTCCCATAGAATTTCCACCACCAATTCACCCGTGCACCCTAACCTTAGTCCTTTGTGCGGAGCACTGCTTTAAATTTTTTGGAGTTGTTAAATCATTTGTCAACAAAAACACTTAGAATGGATTGACATCTTCTGGGAGACTGGCTACTGAAAATGGCTCATGTGAATAATAATCCATGTCTACACTCAACTACTGAGTGGAAACAGAAAAAGTATAATATTTGAGACACTGAAATATAATTCTGTATCAGTTAGTTGTCAATTGATAAGGGCCTGAGAGTAAGAAGATGCTGAAGCTGGTGAAGACTTCCTGGTTTTTTGGTATGATAAATTGAGAGGATTGTAAAACAAGTTTGAGAGCAAAGGAGGGTAGGAAAGATAAATGAAAAATAGGCTAAGGTTCTGGGTGGACTACATAAAAATGGGTCGAGTTCATAATGTCAATTGTTGTCCATTAGTTGTATACTCAGTTAGTGGGAAAGCAATAATTACAAGCCTACATGGAACTAATTATGTCAGATTCTTCCATAAGCTCAAAAAAGAGTTTCTGTCCTCGATCTGCTTATAGTCCTCAACCAATTTAACTGTCATCTTTTTGTGCAACCCTTTTAAAGTGATGTTCGCCCTTACATTAGAAGTAGGCTGACCTCACATTACAATAGATTGGCTATGCTTTACTTTAGAACATCTAGAGAGTGCCCAGTTTTGATAAGAGGAATCCAGAGGTTTGTTTAATTCTAAATGTTGGCGTCAGCACTGCTGCTGCTGAATAATGTTGGATAAAATTTCATAAAATCATCCTTAGATGGTATGGTTTTCACTGTTAGGGAGAGATTGCTGGAATTATAAGACATATGGACCCAAACTCATCACTGAATATATATCTATATGCACGTTTCAGAAGATGTTTTATCCCTATGTAAGCAAATTATAAAACAGGCAGGATATTCTGGAATATTACCCTTCTCCACCTGATCAGTTACATGACATATATATCCTCTTCATGCTCCGTTACTGTCAATTTAATGGAAATATTGCACTTCTCAGCAAACTCTCTATCCACACTATCAGACAGCTCATCTACTTCTGTCTACAGTACTGATTACCTTTTCATCTGTCACTCAATTCAATCTCGCTTACCTCCATCAGTGAAAGAAGAACATTCAGCTCTTTTGCTCCCAGAAAACAGAAACAGCATAAGGAAAGGAGTTACAGTGACAGGAGAGAAGGAGGCTCCTATCATTCAGGAAGATGGTTAATAACCAGCCTGCTATATTTAGGCTAGGGGGAAATAATTTTCACCAGAACTTTCTAACAGAAAGACTCCTACTTCTACGTCCTTCCTTCTATTTAGGTATCCATTTATCCATCCATCTAAGCATCCTGCCTATCACCCACCCAGTCAACTAGTCAAGCATCTATTATATTGCCAGTAGATACTACTTATGTGCTAAGTATTCTTAAGAAAAAACTATAATGGCATTTCAATGAACTATAATCACATCAACAATGTTCATTTTCATTCACAAATAAAAACATTAAAATAAAAACAGCATGTAATTTTTAGCCTACTAAATCCATACTGTTTCTTTTTTTATTTTTTTTAAAGATTTATTTATTTATGCATAACCATACTGTTTCTTATGCAAATAGTACCATCAAGAGCACAGGCAGACTGATGCATTCATATACTACTGGAATGGGAAGAATTTTAAATTTATAAAGTCTTCTTAGAAGCAATTTGGCAATTAACTATAAGCTCTATGGTTAGGAATCAATCTCTTTTGTTTTCCATTATATCCCCATTGATTAGCAGTGTTTGGCACATGGGACTGTTCGATAATCAATTGCTGAATTAAAATTGAGTGAATAAATACATACTATGAACTTTAAAATTAAGCCCTTGACTCAGTGATTACTTTTCTGAAAATAGCTCTTTTTGAGAAATGTGGTCAAAGTTTCATATATAATAATGGTCAGTGTTTTTATATTAATAAAAAGATAGCAATATTAATTTTGGTAGAAAGAAATTAAATATTTGACAAGAAAAATAATTTACTAGCTTAGGTAAATGTTTACTATGTGATGTTAATTTTATAAACTAATATATCTTTATATTTTTAACTTCTCTCTTGAGATGGACATAAACCATGCTTTATATTTAGTTACATCTGTGAATATAAGGTAATGCAAAATTCCAGATATACATTTTTGAGATACGTATGTAAAACCAAATAAAAACTGAAATAGGTATCAAAATATGTATGAACTGTGGTTAACTCTGAATGGAATTATAGGTAAATTTTAATCTTTTCAACTTATCTTTAGCTTATATTTTTACCATAAACTTGATCATTTTACACATTTTACAACAAAGTCAAATAATAAAATCATTTTTAAAAAGTAATATAAATGTATGATTTATGTCTATCTACTCAGTTTTCATTTTTATTTAAAAAATACCTTGATATGAATACAAAGAATAAACAATCATTGACAGTACATTTCTCTTATTCTTGCTGTGGACCTAAAACTTAAAGCAACAAAAATGAATACTGATGTAAAATATATATAAATAAATTATAAAAAATTTCAAAAAGCTGGAATAAAAAAATTAAAAATTAAAAATGTGTAGCTAAATGGAATGGTGTGTATGACAGAGTATAAAATATAAAATATATCAGAAATAAACGATTAATGTATAGTGTACAAAAAGTGTCAACCTTTAAACTGGTACAATAATTGGCCTTGAAGAATGAGTATGTCATGTGAGAAGAACTGAGTGAGAATTTAGTCCATTATAATGAATCAAAAAGAGCTTTAAAAGACAGTCTTCCAGGCTATTAGAAATACATATATTTATTAACCATTATAAAATGTAATGGAAATCTAGGAATTATGTGTATAATTTTAAATTATGTGCATTTTTAAAGAAAAACACATATTAAAAAGTGTAACAATCAATGTTGACCACTAGCTAAACAACACAACCTATCAGAATAAAGTGCAAATCTGTTCAATTATGATTTTTAATGTGGTGGTGCCAACTACTGTACTCTGAGTACTTATACTTAATGATGAAATTGATGGAGAAAAAAAGGTCATGCAGCCGGCAATAGATTGTACCAAAGCTAATTATAAAATAATACTTCATGACATTATTATAACCTTCTAGGGAACAAGTGACTCCTAAATTAGACAAAGAAACTGTAGGATCAGATTTTTTCCTGATTGTCCTCTCAAAGTGTAGTACTGTTCCTTTCATCCTTGAACAGCATGACCCATTTGAATACTGAACGTAATATCTGAACAGTGATTTCAATATTTTAGCAGCATCACAGAAAAGACTAAATCACTAAACTAAAATGAAAGACTAAAAACAAAACAAATTAAGTAGTAATATGTTAACAAATTTTTGTCACAATCTGTTAATAAAGCTACTGTGAGAATTGAAGATGTCATTCTTTATCATTAGGCCCTTTATAATTAGTAGTCATAATAACAGTAAATCAAATTCAAAACTGATTAAGCGCCTTTATATATAAGGCCCTGCGCTAATATTCATTCAGAAATCTGTAACAATTTATTGACCAACGTACCTACTGCCTGCTGGGTACCAGGGAAACAATGGCAATTGAAGCTTGTGCTTAAAGTCATTGAGCTTAGTGGGGCAGATACTTATCTGTGTAATACACTGTGATGGGTTAGTTGTACAGTATAAGGATATACAACACAACTCCACAGTCACAGATGCAGCTGACAATTCTGGGGTCAAATACATAATTTAACAATAATGCTAAAAGAATTGTCATAAAAAGTGATTGGACAGCTAGCTTTGTGAATTAGGCTCTGTGCTGAACATATGAAGAATGTCATTCTCTAATCAGGGAGACTGAGAAGTAACAATCACAATGCAAGGTAGCGTGCTAAATGTACAGGATGCCATGTTAAGAGATTTTGTGAGTTAGAGTGAACTGAAAAGTATAAAAGACTACCATATGGTTGAATCAGGTCTTTAAAATATAAATAGGTTTTATTAGAACAGGACATCCCATCTGATGGCAGTGGGAAGCTGACTGTTAGGTGCTGAGGATGTCAAGCTTTTTCTATAAGCCGCTAGATAGAAGGGGCCTTCTGGGTGGTGCAGAGGTTAAAGTTTCAACACTATAAAGCTATCTCCAGCCACTGTGCCACCGCAGCACAAGTTTGATCCCTGGATCCCCCACTTGGGAACTGATCCACACGGCACAGCAGACCTCTCTTGTCTCGCCTGCTGCTCCCCTCAGCAGTGTATTTCCATCAGTCTGCCTGTTCTGCTCCCCACTCTGTCTCTGGTGAATCCGCTCAACCCCCACACCTCTGGCCTATACCCCAGTTCTTGTATGCATAAATAAACAAAAATAAATCTTTTTAAAAATAGCTAGATAGTAAATATTTTAGGACATTCTAGCCCTAGTCTGGTCCTATTGTCTGAACCTCAACCACTCAACTTTTCTTTTGTAGCACAAAAGTCATCATAGACAATATGTAAACAAGGGAACATGACTGTCAATAAAACTGTAGATAGTAAAGTTAGAATTTTATATAATTTTCACATGTCATCAAATATTATTATCTTTATTATTTTATTCAACTATTAAAATAAATCTAAAGAAGAACATAATTAGTTTCTGGTCAAAAATAGAGGGCAGATTGGATTTGACCTGTGAAATACACTTTGCTATCTCCTGGTCTAGTCACATAGCTGACAGTACACATAACAGTATCAAATCAATCCCATGGTTCCCAATTACATCTGACCCAACCTTCCTATTTTATAATAAATACTTTGAAAGATCCTTCTTTCTCCACCTGAAATGAATGATATGGATAATACAGATGCCTACATATTATTATACTAAAGCCTGATCTAAAGCAAAAATGGAAATAAATTATTTTGTATTAAAATGCTTTAAATATCAGTCTATTAACCCATCTATACTAGACAACGTAATGAAGTCATCAGTTGCTTAATATACTTGTAATGAATAAATTTAGATTTAATGGAATAAAGAGACTACATACCATTTCTATAAGAGGCACAGAAAAAGGAAAAGAGCAACATATTATTGATCCTAAAACTTAGTGTTGGAAGAAGTGATAACAGATCATTTTTATAAAAGAGATCAAAGGAAAGAACTTTGATATATAGATCATCTACCAAGATTAATTGTAGTTGAGGTAGAAAAGGTAGAAAAGTGTCACATTTTTGTGAAAAAATCAGCCCTTATTTATAATTTTAGTGTTAAAATCCATGTAGGGAAGATCAATGAAGAAGTCTATCTGTCTATCATTCTATTTATCTATTCATTCATCCATCCATTTAGTTTATCCTTATCACTTTATTATTATTTAGAATTCACCCCCCGCCAAAAAAAAAAAAAAGAGAAAGCCTATAAGGGTATAAATATTTGATTCCCAGTCCTTCAAAAGACCTTGGAACTCTCTTTTATAAAAAAAAAAAAAAAATGGGGGGTAGGGTTTGGTTAAAAAAGAAGGCCCAGCAATCTTGTAGCTGATAGAGAAGTTAAATGTAGATGATCTTTGGGACAATATCAGAGTAAAATTGAAAGCAACTCTAAGATAAGTAATTTTAGATAATTTTCACAAGATAGATTTCATACTGTATAAAAAATTTAAAATTAAATATATACTGATAATCAAATAAAATATTTTAAACAATGAAATTTGGTAAGATCTTTCTATTTAATGTATTTCTGCCAATTAAAAATTTTGGGTCATCAATTACATATTTTCAAGTGACATTTACAAATGTAGACTGATATTGGAGAGGTGAATCAGTGTAACAAATATCAGGAGCCACAGCATTGTTGTAAGAATGATATTTTCCAAATGGGAATGAACTCCTTATAAAATTTCTAACAGAACAAAATACAGTGATTCCTTGAATTACAAACAAATTGCATTACTAGAATATTTAATCATTATTAAATCCTTGAAGAAAGTGCTTTGTATTTAGTTGGAAACTGAACTTGATTTTAGGCTTAGACAATGACAAACTTAAAAAAAAAAACAAAAACATGACTATCCAGTGGACTATTAAAAAATTGTGCAGCATTTGGGACAATCTTGTCATGCAGGACTGTTCTGCACATTGTAGTATGTGTAACATCTTTAATCTCCCTCTCCTAAAGCCAGTATCACCTCTCAATTATTATCAATACAAAAGTACTTTCATGAATTTCTAAAATGATTTCTGGTGACTTCCCTCTCTATCTACTGGGGACTACTTGTCTGCCTTATGAGGTAGTAGAGATTAGGTTTATTTAACATTTTGTATAATGCCCAGTACTGCATTATCAAAAAACTGTATGCTTATTAATTTTTGTCAACAATTATACTTCATAAAGATGAGCATTTAAGTGCTAAGGAAAGGAGGGCAGTTTGAAGCAGTGTTAAGTACTCAATTATTGGTTCAAAAACTGAATGATTTTGCCAGAAACTGAATGGCATTTGAGCATCTTAACCTTTCTAAGCATCAGGTTCTCCTATGGAAGATATACTAGATGACTGCTAACTTCCTACCCTTCTCTGACATAATTAAAAAAATTATATACTACTCTGGTAAATTAAAAGAATATAATAAAGAATAGAGGAAATCAAATCAAGTAAGGCTACATTAGCAATAGATCAAACAACATCACAAAGAGGAAAAAGATGGAGATGAAGATATTAGAGGGATGCATTTGATTCTTGTCATGATACATAGGCAGGCAGGCAGGCAAACATTAAACAATGTGAGATAATGACCTGGGACTTAAGACAGACAATGTCCGCAGGTATTTTTATTTGGCAATGACTTTATTTACAATACATGGCTCCCAATTCTCTAATATAAATGTTACAAAACTGAATACAATTTGCAAATAGCCACAGTTTTTGAGATTTCTCTAAAAGCAAGTTTTCTTACTCCGGTGGCAGTACTGTGGGAATCAACACTAGCTCTTCCAGATTATCACAGTTCTTAACTTGAATTAGAAAGGGAAGGGTTTTTTAGGGTTCCAACCAACTCAAGATTTCTGGGAGCAGAAGCTGCAAAAGAATGGGGAAGATCCAGCTTTCTGATAGGGAGTACCAGTCCTCCCAACCTTGAAAAACACTCTTATCTTTAAGGTCATTTTCTGTTAAATTAGAGGCTACAAAGGTCTCTGGGGAAAGGTGGGGAGTGAGGTGGTGTTCTGCTTCCCAGCATACCTCAAACAGGTTTGTCTGTAATATGTGGTGGACAGGTTAAAGTCACATAGATACAAGTTCACAAAGATTTATGCCCTTATCAATTATGTCACCATATACTAGTTACTTTTTGCCTCAATTTTCACATCTATAAAATGGGGATTATATTACTACTCTTGTAGTGTTGTTGGGAGAATACAAAGAAATAACTCTGAAAAACCCACAATGTAGTGTTTCATACATTGTGGGTATCATGAGAACTTAATCAATACTGACACCTTTGCTCTTTTCTTTTTCATCTGTACCTTGTTTTCCCTTGTCCTGCTCATGTTCTGCTGGTATAAGTGACTAGAAACAGGGGTACAAGGAGTGTTAATCAAATGGCTTCAAGTCTGCCAATGGAATGCCTAGAACTTAATTATTTCCATGAACTTCTTATTCTTTTCTATTTCTCTCGCTTGGGTGGTAGTTGTTATTTTCCAAAGACTAAAAAGACTTCTTCTTTGGCAAAGTCTCACTGTCTGAAAGGAATCCGTAAAAACAGTCACATTGTTAAAATAAGCTGTTCGATATTTCTGGTTGGGCATAAACTGAGCCCACAATTTCAGCCTAGGGCAACTCTACCTCTTGGACTAAAATGTCCTCTGCACTCAAGTTGCTGCAAAGTGCTGTTTCTGGAGCAGCTGCAATGGGACTGCTAGGAAAGATTTACAGAGTATGTCTAAATCCTTTAAATGCAGTTTTCTAGCAGGATGTTATTGAGAAAATCTTCTAATAGCCCCTACCTCTGAATATGATCTTTTGAGAATGCTACCTCATCAATAAAATTCTATTTACATGATTTTTTTTTTCTTTTTTGTGTGTGCACCATTGTAAATCTGAGATAACACTGAAGGACAAAATGTCACCCCATCATCATGTGGTACTCTGCCAAATGTTTCTGGACAGCTGCCTAGCCTAACCTTCATCATTGTAAGTAAGACATCACAAAATTCAGTGAGCAAATTCTACACTCTAATGAGGGATCACAATGGTGATAATTAATCTGACAAATAATAATGTATTCATATTAAAAAATAATTTGAATATAATTAGTAATAAGTACCATTTACTGAACAATTTCCCTATTCTAAGTGCCATGCTAGGCTCTTTATATAAATCAATTTACATTCTTATTATATTTTCTACAATATGTTTTTATCACCCTAAATTTTGTAAAGGAGACAAGTGAATCTTAAAGAGGCTAGGGCAAGTGCAATCACAGTGAGCTAGTAGGTTCAAATTTAGGATTGTTCAGCTCTGCTCTAAAGCATAAATCCATGCTAAAGTTCTTCCCATGAATAAGTGGGGGTCAGTTGACAGAGGTATAGTATATTAGTATTGAAGAAGATAAGGGGTGTTATTTAGGGGGAAAAAAGTTTTCTTAGAATACAGTTTATAAACTGAGGCCCAGCAAGGGTTCATGGACCACAGGGTTAAAATGTAGAGTGGTAGAGCAGACTGTCAAATTCTTCAATGATTTCTTGCTGCCCACTCAAAGGCTTGCTCATCAGGCCTACCTGTGACCAAACCCAGACCACCTCAGCTCTTGATCAACCTGCCTTTCAATAGCCAATATTCCATGTAGACAGAACTATGAACAGATCCAAACAGGTTCCTGGGAGTTACCTGTCTTCCTATTTTAGTTATTTTTCCCCTGAAATTAACTCACTTTGCCCAATGAAAAACACATAATTTTTTTCAAGATTCAAGTCATTTCAGCCTGAGACTTACATGAAATCTTCAGATTCCTCTTTTCTCCAGCAAAACAGTTAAAACAATAGGTTAGTCACAGACAAGAACTGGTTAATCATAGAACATTCTTTATAGTGAACTTACTATTCATTTGTTCCACAAATATTTATTGAGCACCTGCTAGATATAAGCATTGTGCTAAGTGCTTTATGTATGTTAATC
Organism: Scalopus aquaticus; assembly: GCA_004024925.1. NCBI lineage: Eukaryota > Metazoa > Chordata > Mammalia > Eulipotyphla > Talpidae > Scalopus > Scalopus aquaticus. The sequence goes on from PVIJ01003743.1 coordinate 69,767, forward strand.
ATTTCTCACCACACTCCTATGAGTTTGGCACTGCCTTATGTTCATTTTACAAGACAGGAAATCTACACTTAAGGAGATGCAATATCTAAAGAAAGAAAAAAATGATATCTTGCTCTCTTACTCTTCTGTGGTCCTCTGTATTCAAATACACATTTACTATGGGATTGCCAACACTCTTGGAACTTTGTTTCACTTATATTGTGATTTAAGATTATATCATTCTGTACATATAAGAATATATTTGCTAGACATTACAAACCATAATATAGGGGTAGATAGGGTGGGCCAATTTTTTTTACCATTATATACACAGTGCCTGACAGTGGCAGATAGTAGGCACTCAAAAATGATAGATGAGCAAACAAATGAAGAAGAAATACATGAACAAATACATAGACTTTGGCCTCTAGGTTTCCTTTGTACTGTGCTGCTTCTCCACATCAGTCTGCATTGGGCAGAAATGTCACATAAGCAACCATGGACATCATTTTCTCCTAAAGCTGACACAATTATGTGAGACGTGTATTCTGGACTCTGCATTTTTCCATTTTTCCCCATTATTATGTTTATATTAATTCTACAGATCTAACTGGAATATAAACTTATTTGAGAAAGGACAGAGCTGTTTTTTACTCTTGCTAAAGAACACCATAATGACATATTCCTGTAAGTACACAGGACCCTGAATAATAGGAGTTTGCAGAGAGCCTTGGGCGTAAGTCAAGTGTTTACCATGGCCATCTATTATAGCAGCCGGAAATCACACTGCTGATGTCCATGTAATACAGCAAATAACTCTGAGGGCAGGATCCCAGCTCCCAGATACTTAACAGCCCTCAGGCATGTACTGTCCCACACATGGGTCCTAGAGCTACTAAAAAACATCAACTTTCTTCTTTCTGCTTCATCAAGGATTCTAATATTAAGTATCATTAGCCATTATTCTTTGTTTTACAATATTCACGGGCTATCACTAGTTAATTTAAGGGGTAAAAATAATGTCACAAAATTCTCAGAACAGGTTTAGTTTTAATGGACATGTGTGCATACATACTGACACACACAGACACAATTTGCTTTTGTGATAGTACCCATGTGTGTATAGTACGCATCTGGATTTCAAAAATTATGCTCATTCTTTAGATGCATATGTAAACATATATTGTATATATATGCAAACATATATCAACATATTTGAATACTTATCAGAAGTAAAGAAAATATACTCTAGAGAGAATGAAACATTCTTTCAGAGAATAAGCAAGTACTTTTTAGGTGAGAAAAGAAAAAACTCTAAAAGTTTATTTTGCACACATACATATGTATTAAGTATATATACGTGTGTGTGTATATATACTAATATATGTACTTTAATACAAGAAGTAGATAAAATAAAGATATTAAGTCTATACAATATAGACACATTAAATATTACGCAACATGGTATTTTTAAAAGGTGAGGGAGGGGAAAAAGAGAGATTGATCAATCTTTATTTTTAGATGATCAAGATGGTAAAAGCTTGGAAGAGTCTTGTGACAGAGGAGTGTGACAACACTGACGACACTAAAAAATGATTTTATAGCTCCAATATTTGATGATCACTGTTTTTCCTAGCCAGTAATAAAATGCTTCTGAATAAAAGAGAAGACATGTAGTACTGCGTATGCAAAAGAACAATGGGAGGTGGTTGCCGCCTCAATGTATTGACTTCTCATTTGTCATTGGCTCTTTAATTAGCAATGAATAAAGTCTGCTTCAACTCGTTAGAGCAATAAATGGCTATAAATTTTAGGCAAGTAGATGACTGACTTTTTAAAAACCAAGGAAAACTTTCCCATCTGATAAAAAAGTACCAATATTTTTAGGGCATGATTATTACAATGTAGTGTCAGAGATTATGGTTTGAGAAATTATCATTTATGAAGAAAACAATATCTTCAATGAAATGAATTGTAACAGTAAAGCAAGTTGAGTAAGTTTGCTTATTCTACTGTACAAAAGTCATAAGCTATACGTGAGTTTGTCTTCTGGGTTGTGTGAGCCTTAAGTAATATTATCAACACGGGGACATCGACGGTTAAATGCATGCAAACGTGCATTTATTAAGGACTATGAAGAGTCTCAAAACTGTCAAGACTATTTACTCAGTTTGAAATTCTCATTTACTTTAAGAAATAACTGAATTTCCAAACGTCAGGCTTCATTTCAAGACAAACCGGTTTAATACAAAAATGACTATATTCTTGATTTAAAACTAGATTCTGAGATATGGATGAGTGAAAAGCCATATACACGATATTAATGAAACAAAATTCATATATGTGGTCAGATATATGTACCTATATTATTATGATCCAGTGGTATATGAGATTCTAGGAGGTACATTTTTAAAAAATCTAATATTAATTAGGATTAAAATTCTATCTCTCTCAAATTCTAATGTTTTATTAGGATCAATATTCACTTTACAGTTAAAAGTTTATTGAAATCAAGAAATTTTTTCTGCAAATACAACTTTTCTCTTTTCAATATATACTTAAAATAACAATTGTTCTGTATTTGTGACAGTGACTACAGGTGCATTTATTTATATTTTATAGCATTTTAATGAAAGTTGTTTTCTCTCTTCTGGATGGAGGCAGAAAAAAATGACTCAATTTCATTTCTGGTAGAATGCTGATAGTTTGGGGCAAGAATAAGCTAGGAATCAGATTATGGGCATCTGCACATCTGCTTCAGAAATACATTATGAAAGAATTATAGTTTTTAATATAAATAACCTTATTGCTTCTCTATGAATAAATGAAAGGTTTTGTTATTTCACTCTAAGTGTAATCATCCTCTGACTTACCATTATTCCCTTTGTCTGTACAATGATTTACTAGAAACAAACTTTCTTCATTATTGTAAAGGTATATAGCATTATAAGAGTAAAATATTGAATAGCATACTTCAAGCCACCATTTCCTATAACTAAAGAAATAAGTGTTCTTTTATCTTTAAAGAGATGAAAAGCATCTTGTTAAAGTTGAGTTTCTCTTGCTTTAAAGTAAAAGTAAACTTGGTTAGGAAGAGTAGGAAAGTTATCAACCGTTGGAAATAAAGATGCTGCTAAAAGACTGTGCAGGAGAACAGTAAAATCAACTTCAGACTAGAGAAGTTGAACTTGAGGAAAAGTCAGTGAAAGAAACTGAGCACAGCATCTCTGGACTCTCACAGGACACCCAGAGGTGTGAGTCCACAAATACCCATGAAAATACCAAGTCTTCTAGGCCAAAAAGCAGTAAACAGGCAGGAAAGAGTACTCAGCAAAGTTTCCAAAGCATGTAACCTTACACAAATTACTCTCAGCTTTTTCAATACTCAAGGGAAAGTCATAAGGAAAAGGCTCACCTGTGCTGGATTGAACCAACCATGTGGGCAGGTACAATGTTCCCCACAAGTCCCTTTGCCCTTGGTGCTGGTCTTGTGGGGGCTTTTCCGCACATTGTCCCACAAGGTGACCAACTTGGTCCTGTTGGAAGCTGCGCCCCCAGGTCCTGAGGGAGGCATGGTCTGAGAATGGTACTCAAGTCCCTGAGGGTTCCTCTGCCAGCCACAAGCACAGTGGGCATCCCTGATCAGTGTGGGCGCACTTCTGCCGACATCCATCCCATCAGACCCCCGGCTGCAGCTGTGTTGCTTGGTGAGGTATGCATTCATACTGCACTGAAGCCTACTTTTTCCTTTGGTCAGCTCTGCACAGGAATATCTCCTCCCTCACACCCCTCTCTTCCAGGCAGTTGTAAAATTCTTTTTTCCTCCCGTGGATCCCTCAGTATCTTTGACAGCTGCTATAAGCAGTGCATCGTGGGAGCAGTGGGAGCAGCGAAAGCAGCTCCGCACAGCATTATCTGCGGGCTGGTAGCTCTTTGTCAATAGATGACTCAACTCACAGAGCAACTTGACAGTATCCCTGCTCTAGGCAGAAGCAATCAATGCTCCACACAGCTGGACGACAAGACTGTACACTGTGTTACAAACCCTTTTTGGATGGAGCCCCACAGTATAAAATATTCTTTGCTGTTTGGCATTCTGTTTTTTCCCTCTCCTAGCTGATTCACACACAAAATACAGACCTCAGGAAAGAGAGCTTCTTATCAGACTAGCAGGACCCTTCTTGCCAGAAAGGTTGCATCTAGACTGAAATAAAATAGCATGAGCCATTTAAAATGATGGGAAAGTTAACCTGTAAAAGAACTTGCAACATTTATAGGAATCACTTATCTAGGAAGATTTTTGCCAAGATACATACCAAATCACGAGGTAATTAATAACATCAATATGAACTCTAAAGAACATCAATTAATTTAGAAAAATCAGAGGTCAGATTACTATTCTAGAGTCTGTTAAAATTTGGAAGTTAAATATGTACAAGAGCATAATTATATATTAAAATCCAAACTTACATTCTTTCTGCTACAAATGATTATTAATTCTTTCTGATTCATAATAGTTATTTTCAACATTCAAAACTGATGGGTTGGCTTATATCAACATTTTTTTACCCCAAATTATTCTGAGGCTTTCCTTTCAAATTCTTTACCACAACAAATACATTCACCACAGAGAGTCTGCATTTTAAAGTGAAAGATACATTCAACTCTGCCATCTAGTATTTTGGTTTGCAAAGACAGAATTTTCAAATTCTTTCACTGAAAAAATGAGTGAAAACTATCCAATTTTAAAACAACTGTCTTCCAGAGGAACATGACTGATTTAAAATTTTCATATAATTGCTGAAGCTATACATGATATTTGCAGTAGAGCAAAAGGCTAATTAGTACAGCACTTAGGAACTTTTTTTTCCTTTGAAACTTTGCATACTTATTGCCAAAATGTCTATCCTTATCACATATTCCTAAAGAAAAATGTTGGTTTGACTGGGAAGCAAATTGCTATCTATCTAGCACCAAACAAAGATGATGTATCTAATCTCATTATATCATCATTTAATATATAGACTGTCAGATGCCACTAGAAATACCTTTTTGGTAGATTAAGCAGATGCTGGAGTAGTGTATATTTCATTTCTGACTAAGTTAGAAAGTTTCTAATTTTGAAGGCCAGGGTTAATAGCATTCTACATTTCATCACTAAGACTGCCTGGATAGATCACTGTTCAAGCAAAAATCCTGAAAGAATGGAGCAGGATCTTCTCTTTCCTTCTATACATAAGTGTCCTTCCCAAATTCTGCACAAGGGTCGGAGGCATTAAAAACACCTATGTGATCCATATGTGCAAATTCTAAGGTCAGGTCCTGATCTGCCATTGCCATTTTTTTAAAGGTTTATTTATTTATGCACATAAGAACGGGGTGCAGGCCAGAGGTGTGAGGGGTGAGAGTATTCACCAGAGACAGAGTGGGGAGCAAAACAGGAGGACTGACTGAAGTACACTGCTGAAGGGAACAGCGGGAGAGACAGGAGAGGTCTGCTGCGCCATGTGGGAGCTCCCTGGCCAGGAATTGAACTTGTGCTGCAGTGGCTTCGGATAGCTTCATAGGTTACGACTTAACCTGCTGCACCACCAAGGAGGCCCTGACATTGACATTTTTTTCCAAGTACCTAGCACACTACCCAGCCGGCATACAGCAGACACCTGATAACTACTTTGTAGATTGATAGATAGATGGTTCAACGGATGCATATAGAAGAAGAAAGAGTAGGGGAATGAAGGAGTGGACATATGATTTTGAAAATAATATTTATTTCAGCTATCTCCAGAAACATAAGCTATTTCTTTAAGTTTAGTGTCAGTGCTGGTTTTGACATATTAAGGGAATTTACCCCAAAATATGAAGATGTCAACTGCTGGACAGGAGTAACAATGAGATTAATGGTTTTTCATTATCTAAAATGGTAAAATTGAAGCAAAGGGTCATCAAGTGATACTCAATGGGGAAAAAAAAGGAGAAAATCATCTCTCTCTCTCCTCCCACTCCTCTTTCAGTTTCCATGCTGGATCAAGTAGTAATGCATGAAGAACTTCTAGATTAAATAAGTCTCTAGAGAACTCACTTTTGTCTGGTGTATGACTATACAGTAAGATTTGATGAGATATGGAAATACCACCCCCCCCCAAGTGAGCATATTGGGGAGTGGTAATTTGGATAGCTCTAATCGTATCGAACACATAGATGATTTCTAGTTTTTCAAACAGATATCATTGTGCAAAGGTCATTTGGAATCTTTAGGGTATACATGCCCTATTCTCACTCACTTGCCTCTCAAATATAAGAATTAATCTGCACAGGAATAAGTCAATGTGAGTCCATTACAGTTTTGTAATGGTGTGTGCAGTTTGCAGCAAGACAGAAAATTCCTCGCTGGGCATGACTCAAAGATACTATAAATCTTCACAGAGGCCTAAATCTGCTATAATTGGTTTGTTTAGAATAAGCTATTTTTTCCATCACAAGGGCAATATAATTTTTGTTTAATAACCTCAGTATGTCATTTCTACATAGATGAATATCTTACATTGCATAACCAGTGTTACTTTCATGCAAAGATTTTGAAGACCATAGCACACTTTCATTAATCTTATTATGAGATTATACTGAAAATATTTTTTTTTACTTTTTAATGCATGTAAAATAATTCCAGCATCCTGTCTCCCCCTCCTCCATCGTCTTATTTTAATTTTCATATATGACAAGATGTTTGGTTTTCCAAGTCTGAGGACAGACAATTTAAACTAAAATATGTTCAAGTAGCCCACTGTACCATGAGACAGATCCACTAATTAAAGATAATTCAATTTTAGCGACTGTAATTGGAGAATTGTAATGACCATGAGATGCCATGAAATTCTGCCCAAACAAGAATTAGTGGTGCACAAGTACACATCCTACTTATCACTGTGATTTAACATGGGCAGATGGTACATAGAGCAATGCCTAGATGAGATATATCTTATTGACCTCTCTTTGACCTATCTCTGACTTCATAGAACAATCACTCATTTTAGTACAGGAGGTTAAAACTAATATCAGACTTGATTTGTTTAATAAAAAAGAAATGGAAAAGATGAATAACTAAATAAATTGTACTGTACTAAAACACTATGTATATTTTTTTCCCAGATAAAATTTCCTTCAGGCACTAAACACATATAAGGAATAAAATTAATTAATTACAAAAGAAGACCCAAGTGCTTGCTCAGTGATGACTGGCTAGCAGAAACTCTTAGCAGCCACAAGCAATGTGTTGAATAATGATAACATGCTGTAAAATATTAAATACAGTTTCCTGTCATCTGAAAAAGTATATACGACACAATCCTATGACTGCAAAAGTTAAAAATTCTATAAATGCTAATATTAATCTTCCTCTGTATCCACTAGTCTTCAGTCTAGGCAATCTCCAGATCTAAGCATATTTACCTTTCAAAATTAGAGAGAGCAAAGAATATTTGAAGTGCTTTAGACTCTAAAATTACTTCCAAAATATTTAAATCAATTTAGTCACAAATCTTTAAAGTGAAGGAAGCAAGAATTAATGAAGGACAACATGCCTCATTTCTAGAGAGAATTAAGTAGGAAATAGAAGAAAGTATAAAAGTGTACCAAATTCTCACTAATCTACTTGGATTCTGGTAAGCGTTCATGGTGAGGGAATTAATCTAAATTAATGATAAGACTAAACTATAAAGTCATTTTCAGGAAATGCAGATCTATTATATACTAATGCACTTAGTTTCAGTATTGGAGAAATAAAATCATAAGTTATGTGACATTTCCTAGACATTTTGAAAATAATACTAATAAAAAAGTAATAACCATTTATAATTCACATTCAGCACTTGAATCTAAGTGATGAACTACACTTTGAAATTTGTTCTCATCCTCCAAGATTAAAATAATGTCACTATGTGAAGCTTTCCCAAACCTCTCCCTGAACACACACACATATATGCAGATATACTCCACAGTATTTGAATACTTTTTTATGTAAATATAATTTACACTTAATGCATTTCACTCAGAATCTACCCTGCTTGAGAGCTGTTGGTGAAGACACTCTTGGGCTCTTTACCCCCGACAAACTACACAGTCTTTATAGTGGCTTGTGCGGTCTTTAGTTATGCGCTGTCAAGCTGGCCTCTGCTGCCTTTACCAGTCCAGAGTGTCTCACCCTTGCTCGACTCTTCATTTACAGAGATTCATTGATCCCTGCACTTAGTTCTACCTTGCAGCCATTTCACGTACTCATTTCCCCTCCTTCATCTTCACAAAATGACTCTCTACTTTCCCTATTGTGGGTAGCTCCTGAAAGCATCCCAAGTAAACATACAGCACAATCTAAGGAAAGAGTGAAGTTATGCAGCACAGCTCCAAAACAAGTCTTCCACACCTGTCTCCCCACCAGACAGTGCCATGTCTGTCTCTTCTGTTCAGAAATTCTGGAGTTGTCCCTGAGCCCAACTCAAATATCATATTCCCTTGACATTGTTCCTATAGCGGAACAGATCAAGTCATCCATTAAACACTTATTTAGCACCTGTACTTCTCTATCACTCACATAACAGTGCATGTATTCATAATAAGAATTATACCATTACTAGTTGGGGGCCCTTCTCCTCAAACAAATGATAAGTAATCACCTTTAGAGGTGGATTCACTTTTGCATCTGCATCCTCTGAACCAGTCACAATGTAAGTATTTAGTATTTATTAAAATACATCAAGCGGGCCTCCCTGGTGGCGCAGCGGTTGGGCTCTGTGCTGTGGAGCTGTCAGCAGCAGCAACGCGAGTTCTATGCCCGGCCAGGGAGATTCCCACATGGCATTGCAGACCTCTCCTGCATCACCTGCTGCTCCCCTCAGCAGTGTATTTCGGTCAGTTTGCCTGTTCTGCTCCCCACTCTGTCTCTGGCGAACCCTCTCACTGCCCCATGCCTCTGGCCTGCACACCAGGTTGTATGCATAAATAAATAAACCTTAAAAAATAAAATAAAGTAAATCAAGCAAGAAATAAAATAGTTTTTAGTGGTTATACTTATAGTATTTTCATCTGTTCCGCCTCTCTCTATAAAATGAATAAATAATCACTCTGAATTTTAAAACAAATTAGTAATGTCCTCTTAAGACCATCACTTTATGGAACATTCAGTGTGGCTGAGTGGTACATAAAGGTAGTAACTCATTTTCTTGAAAAAATTTGCCAGTGGCTTTATAATAAATACTAAGAACTGAAGCAGTTTCTGCATAGTGAGATATTCATGCATTAAAAACTACTTCCTTGCAGCTGTGCTTTCTCTCAAGCTGTTCTTCTCCTATAACTAGATAATGTAACAGAGGGGGAGTGATTTCCCAAATCAAAGCCAGTCATGGTAGAGAATCCCAGTCTCCAACCACCAAAGTCACTTTCCTATTAACATGATATAATCAAAAGTCATAGTGATTTCACAGGATATGAAAAATATGTATTAGTGGGGAGGAAGGCATAATGACACTTCCTTTTCCACCAATCAAGTAAGAAAGTTAAAAAAAAAACACACCATCATTACCCATAACAAGTATCTTCTTCACTTATTTTTTTCATTATGTTAAAAATACATAATATAAGATCTACCTTAAATATTTCAGTGCCCAGTACATTATTATTAGTCACAAGCACAGTGTTGTACAGCAATCTCTAGAACTTTACATCTTGCATAACAAAAATTCTATTCCTATTGAACAATTCCTCATTTCCCCATCCTTCCAACCCCATACAACTGCCATTTTACTCTGGGCTTCTACCAAATTCACTACTTTAAAGCCCTATATAATATAAATAGAATCATGTAATATTAATCTTTCAATGATAGGATTATTTAATTTACTATAATATCTAAAAGATTCATCCATATTGTAGCATGTGACAGTATTTCCTTCTTTCATGACTGAATAATATTCCACTGTATAGACAGGCCACACTTCCTGTATTTATCCATCAATGAATATTTAGGTTGATTTCATCGCTTGGGTATTGTGAATAAAGTGAACACAGGAATTCAAATATCTCTTTGAGATCCTGATTTACAATCTTATGAATAAGTACCTAGAAGTGAGAGCATGTGATAGTTTTATTTTTATTTTTTTGAGAAAACTCCATGCTGTTTTCTGTGGCAACTTAACCATTTTATATTTCTACCAACAACGCACAGGGTTCAAAATCTCCACATCCTCCCAAACTCTTATTTCTTACTTTGTTGATAATGGTCAGACTAATGGGTATAAGATTTATTCTTCTTTCTCAAGATTATTTTGACTCTTCAGGACCATTTGTGTTTCCCTGTTCATGTTAGGATTGCTTTTTCTATTTTTCTAAAGGATGTCATGGGGTATATATAGAATTCATTAAACCTGTAGATCACTTTGAATAGTATAAACATTTCAAAATGATGTCTTGCTAATTTGTCAATACTTTTTCTGCATTTATCAAGCCAATTAAGCCAATTATGTGAGCTTTGTTCTGTTAATGTGATGTTTGACATGTGTGTGTACATGTGTGTTGAAGTCTTTGTATCAGAGGAATAAATCCTACTTGGTCACAGCATAGGATTCTCATAACATACTGTTGTATTCGGTTTGCTGGTATTGTGTGGAGGACTTTTCCCATCTACTTATTAGGGATATTGTTTCCTTTTCCTTTTGGTGTTTTCTTTTGGCTTTTAGGTCAGATTAATGCTGATCTTATAAGAAGTTCAGAAGTGTTCCCTTCTCTTCAATTTTTTGGAAGAGTTTGAGGATCAGTCTTAATTCCTCTTTAAATGTTATGTCAGCTTCACCAGTGAAGTAATTTTTCAAGGGTTTTCTTGTTGGGAGGTTTGATTATTGAGTCAGTCTCTCTCTCTCTCTCTCTCTCTCTCTCTCTCTCTCTCTCTCTATCTCTATCTATCTATCTATCTATCTATATATATATATGTTTAGCTGTTCTATTTCTTCATGATTTAGATTTTACACATTTTTTGTTTCCAGAAATTTATTCATTTCTTCTAGGTTACCCAATTTGTTTGTATACAAGCTAATACTTTTAATTTCTATGGCAACAATTGTAACATTTATTCCTAAATTTCTAATGTTACTTATTTGTGTTCTGTCTTTTACTCTTAATCTAGTGGAAATTTTGTTGACTTTGAAAAAAAACCCTGCTCTTAACTCTGTTGATTATTCTATTCTCTATTCATTTCTGCTTTAAAATCTTAATTATCTCCTTTCTTCTGCCAACTTTGGCTATTGTCAGTTCTTATCCTAGTTCCTTTAAACCTAGTTTCTTTAGGTTTAAAATTAGGCTGTCTATTTGAGGTCTTTTTTTTTTTTTTAATGTTGGCATTTTCTGCTATGAACTTCCCTCTGAAAATTGCTTTTGCTGCATCACATAAGTTTTGGTAGGTTATGTTTACACTTTTGTTAGCTCAAGGTAATTTCAAATTTTCCACTTTCTTATTTGACCCAAGAATATGGTATTTAATTCCAAACACACGTGAATTTTACAGTTTTCCTTCTGTCGAAGATTTTCATATATATTCCATTCCATTGTAGTTGAAAATATACTTGACATGATTTTAATTTCCTTAAGTTTGTTCAAATATTTGTTTTATGACCTAACATGGGATATATTTTGAAGAATGTCTTTTGTATACTTAGCGTAAATGTGCATTTTGCATCTGTTGGGTGGAATGTTCTGTATATGCCCAGTAACTCCTTTTCTTTTAATTTATGTCTGGATTTTTTATCCATTAGTGAAAGTGGGGTACTGAAAAATATTATTATTTTGTTGGTGCTCATTTCTTTCTTCAATTTTGTCACTGTTTACTTGTTTCCTATATTGGAAAGTTGTGATGTTGGTGTGTATGATTTTGGTGGTGTGTATATGTAAAAAAAAATACATTTTTACATATTATACATACACGTATAATACACACACACACACACACACACACACACACTAGCTTCCTGGTGAATCAACTCCTTCATCATTATTTACTGTCTGTCTCTTTCAATGGTTTTTGCTTTAGTCTATTTGTCTGACATAAGTTTGGCCATACCTGCTTGCTTTGGCTGCCATTTTCATGGAATATCTTTTTCCGTCTTTTCACTTTCAGTCCTTGAATCTAAATTGATTCTCTTGTAGAAAACATAGTTTAAATGTATTTATATCCATAAGGCTACTCTATATTTTTTGATTTTGAAATTTTACCCATTTACAATTAAATTACCCATTGATAGCAAAGGACTTAGTATTGCCATTTTCATGGTTTTCTGTATGCCTCCAAACTTTTTGTACCTCTTCTTAATTTTTATGTCATTTTTTTTTGTAGTGACATATTTTAATTCCATCTCATTTTCATTTTTGTATCTTCTACATTTTTTTGGTGATTACATAAACCATCTTATAGTTATAGCAATCTAATCTATAATTTAAGCTGAAAAGTTAATAATTTAACTTCAACTATACACAAATACCCTACATTTCTCCTACACACTTTACTGATATCACAAATTTCTGTAGCTATAATTCTTATCTACACTTTTTTAAGCTTATTTTGTTTTTAGAGAAAAAAAAAATATAAAACTGAACACTAAACATAGAGCATAGGAGGCATCAATAAATTCTTGTCCAAGTTTTTATCAACTTAAAATTTAATTTAAATAAAGTTTATTGTTTTAAAAGGGGGGTTCTTAACTCTTAATCAGATTCTTGGGCGTCTAATACATGTAACATCCTGAGTATACTGTTTCTACCAATTCTAGATGCTCTACTATCTTCTTTCTGGTTCTGGGAACATACAGAGTAGAGTGGAAGCATGTGGGGGCTCTAGGAAGATATAGACATGTGCCACCCCTATGTTGAGGGAGGAAATATAGGAATAACGATACTGCAAATATAGCATCATGAATTGTCTCACAACTAAAGAATAGAGAGGGACAGAGGAAGAAGAGAAGAAAGGATAATAGGAAAAGAAGGGAGGAAAAATTACAAACTAAGGGGAGAAATTTCTCAGATTAAAAAAAAATACAGAAATAGGTTAAATTATATATATATAATTAAAATGTAACAAATATAAATGGTCCTTCCTCTGACTGTGGTACATTTGGCACATGTTGAGTTCCCCTTTAAGTAGCTGTCTTGCTTTTGGGGTTTAACACAGCAGAATCTAGAGTCATTCTATAGTCAGTCTCCTAAGTTTGAATTTTACATGCTCTTACTTTCCACTGAATGATATGTAATAGACACTTTCGTTTGTTTATTTTTTTAAAATATGAATTAAAAATAAATCATAGCCTGACTTGTCAGAGGCAATTAATCTGTGATTTTGCCTAGAGGAAGGATCATGGACTAATAGAAATGACAGATCTCCCAACTGAGTGATCTACACTCCTTGGAGACCTGACATTTTAGTAAAGTTTTATCTAATTGGATTTGCTTTTGCTGTACACTTCAAATTCACATTTAATTAACCATCCTATCTTCTATGATTTCATATTATTTTACTTTAGTGCTCACTTTAGTGTTATTGTATATTCTGTACCAAGAACTATGCTAGGGATAAAGTACAAACTATAGACATGTTGGGAATTTAGCAGGGCAGAAAGTCCTTGAATAAACAAGTGTGATGAGAGATTTAAGGAAACATATAGGAACAACATGTGGGGTCTACCCTGCTATTGACTTTGTCAATAATTATATCTGTCCTTCCTACTAGATTCTAAATTCCCAAAGAGCAAAGATAATCACTAATTTGTAAACTCACTTCTCAACACTGCCTTAAAGTATAACTGCTATTGCTCAGAAACTTAATAAATTTGGAAAATATAAGGTAGATTTAGGAAATGTGTCCTTGTTGCAGCTCTGCCATTAACTTTCTCTTCTCAAATAAGTTACTATAAATTGCTAAGTTTAATGACTCTATTTGTAAAGTTGAAAGTGTGGACTAATGTCAGTCAGTAGTTGTTGACAGTCATAACTGACAAGGGATGTCCAGTCAACATCTTTAGATTTAATCACAATACTTCCCAATTGACTGTAGAGATACATATTTATTATAATAAACTGTGTAGATTTTGTATTATTTTTTAACACACAACAATGCGGTTAAAGACCAGAACATCCTAAAATTTGGGGTTTGTTTTCTCAATTTTACATTGTTTCAATAAGAATTTGCCAAATAAATAACAGTATGACCTAGTATTTAGAAGGATGATCTTTAAAGCAAGACCGTTGTGTTCATCCCAGCTTCATCGCTTACTCAGGTTGGGACAAGCACTAATTCCTTTTCCCTAGTACCTTTTTATTGGGTTCATTTGAGACCTGAACACATTCTCATTGCTCCTTAAATATTTGAAGTTTGATGAAATTTTCCTCTCATTTGCTACAACCTTGTGTAATTTTTGCATAATTTGATAAATTAGTGAACAATTTATGTATTTCTTTTCTGCCATTCATAATAGATGAAGCATGAACTCTAGAATCAGACTTCTGATATCAATTATGGCCTCTTTCTCAGTTTCCTCATCAACAAAATAGGGAAGATAATAGTTCTTCATCAGATTGATATGAGAATAACATAAGCTAATTACTGAAAAATACTGAATGCTGTGCTTGCAACATAATAATGTGTAACGGGCTTTCTCTATTATCAATAGCCATCATTCACCTCCCCACTCCAATGATAAATTCCAGAGACTGACATTCAAAAGTTCTGCACTGCTTATACACAGAAACTAAGTAAAGATCAACTGATTTCAACTGAGTCAGGATTACATATTGGTCCTAACTTCCTAACTTCCTTACTCCTATTTATGGGCAGGAGATTTTCTCTCTGGGCCAAGTGTCCATCATCATTAGCACCAGGGAATCTACCATATACTGTATATTAGAATGTCTTAAACACAGGTAATTCATTTGATTCTAACAGGTCTACTAGGTAGACATGGAGATGTCAATTTAATATATAGAAATTAGCTTAATAAGATTCTATAGATGTATTGTGTCCATAGCATTAGTAAGGAGTGAAACCAGAATGGAACTATACTGTAGCCTGTGCATGAAAACCTGTGCAAAATAGCATTTAATTTCTGTGTGTGTGTGTGTGTGTGTGTGTGTGTGTGTGTGTGTATGTTAGACTTTCCTTTTCAAAAATACTGTGATATGCTTGATTTCTTTTAATCCTTAAAATAGCCCCAGATTGTAGACATAACAGGGGGAAAAAGTAAAGTTCATTGTTATGAAATAATGTGTCTAGGGCCAGAATTGATAAATGATGTTAGAACCAGAATTCAAAGCTCAGTGTTTAGTCCAAAATTTTCAACTACTGTATCCGATTTCCCCACACAGCATACTTCCTTTCTGAGGATGAACAATTTACATCTCATCACTCCCTTTGTCATCAAAAATGGCTTTAAAAAATTAAGCACATTTAAAAGGCAAAACTCTACATGACATACATCTCAGCAAAATCTTGAAAGACACATCCCTCAAAATGAAGGAAGTGAAAGACAAGATAAACAGATGGGATTACATCAAAATAAAAAGCTTCTGTACAGCAAAAGAGACATTAACTAAAACTAACAGACACCCTACCAACTGGGAAAAGATCTTTGTACACAATACATCTGATAAAGGACTGATAACTAAAATTTACAAGGAACTCACACAACTCAACAAAAACAAAGCCAATAACCCAATCAAAAAATGGGCAGAAGAGCTCAAAGGCACTTCTCCAAGGAAGAAAAGCAAATGGCCAACAGATAGATGAAAAAAATGCTCAACATCACTTATAATCAAGGAAATGCAAATCAAAACCACTATGAGATACCACCTCACACCTGTGAGGATGGCACACATTAAAAATATAGGCAACAACAAATGCTGGAAAGGATGTGGAGAAAAAGGAACTCTTGTACACTGCTGGTGGGAATGTGAACTGGTCCAACCACTATGGGAAGCTGTATGGCAATTCCTCACACTGCTCAACATGGAGCTTCCATACGACCCAGCAATCCCACTTTTGGGAATTTACCCAAAGGACACAAAAACACTAATCCGAAAGGATACATGCACCCGTATGTTCATTGTGGCACTGTTCACAATAGCAAAGGTATGGAAGCAACCCAGATGTCCACAAATAGATGATTGAATCAAGAAGATGTGGTACATATACACAATGGAATACTATTCAGCATTCAAAGAAGATAAACACATGCAATTTGCAGTGACATGGATGGAATTAGAGGGGATCATACTCAGTGAAATAAGCCAGAAAGAAAGAGAAAAATATTGAATGTTTTCACTTATAACAGGACTATAAGGAAAACAAATAGGAGAGAGACAATAGCAGGAGTGGGGGGGAGGCAGGGAGAGGGAAGGAAAAATTGCACAAAATGGAATAGAAAAGAACACAAGGGACCATGGAGATGGATCACGGGTGAATTGGTGGTGGGCTACCCAAGGGGAATACAAAATGTAAAAGACATAAACAACAATAAAAATCTATATAAAAATAAATAAATTAAAAAATTAAGCACATTCAGTGAACCTAAACTTTAAGGTTTTAAGTTTGGTGTTAGGATAAAATTTGCATTTTCCTTCTCTGTTTCAATTTATGATTGTAAGGATAGGATTAATAAGAATTTGAGAGGTCTGAAGGAAATGGCTTCCTAAACTTGAATGGCTGAAAGGAAAACAAAGTTTTCGTCTTAATTATATTTCTCATACAATTCCAGGAGCATCTGCTGTTTCTCACAGCCACAAGAAAAAGGTTTGAATTTATATAAACCCCATTTCTTCTGACTGTAGAACAGCTTTAATTGTAGCAGCTGCAGCTACCATTTATTGATCATCTGTTATGAATGTGCCAAGAAATATACAGAATTAGAGCTAATTCTTTCAACAGTGCTGAAAGGCAAATTTTATTATTTCCATTTCTAGATGAAATAATTGAGGTTCAAAGAAGGTAATTGCTGAATGAAGGTCATACAGCTACCAAATATGATGAAAATTCAAGTCAATCTGATTTTAAATCCTAATGTCGCCCATTCCATCATGAGGCCTTCCTTGAAACAAAAATGATATTAAGGTGAATAAAAGTGATATGACTTCTACTTTCCTTAGGTAAGCATGACTACTTTCAATGTTAAACTTAGTCAAGCCCTAGCGGCTTTGGAGATCAACTAAAATCCTAATTTTAGAAAACCCTTGTTGGTAAAAAGTCCAAACAGAAATGAATTATCAGCTAATCTGGAGTGGAGTTCTTTGTTCCTGATATGAGTATCCATTTAGGCTTGCTGGGCTAAGTGAAATGTGGTTTTGTTCACCCAAGTGTCAAAGTGCCCCCTGTGAAACCTTTCAAGTAAATGTTTCTTATGCAAGATCTTACTCACAAACCAACAAAGCAAACATGACATGGATATCATCTGTGAGTTGGTGTGGGAAGGAACGGGTCTCCTTCTTTATTTTTACAACTTCCCAATGAAGACAATATTATTCTCTTGGAGGTAATGTAGGCAATTAGGAGGGCAATCATAGAACTTATTCCCTGTTTGCCCCCAATCAGCCAGGGGCCTTTTCCAATTAGGCAAGCAGCATCTCAGAGACCACCTTATTCTACCTGGAGCAAATTACTAGTCAACCTAAGGAGGACCTTGAGATAAATATTCGTACCCTTCTCCACTGATGTCATCACTGTGCCGTGTCAGGCAGGCCCCCCTTTCAGATCCAGAAAGTATCATGCCTTTCAGGATAGAAATCAATATCCTCCAAAGTAAAAAGTAAAATGAATTAGGAGCAGTAAAACAAATCCCTTTTAGAAAGGAGCATTCAATAGGAAGTTCCAAATATAGAGTTGCATAGCAGGCTGTTAGGAAACCTAGTAGTGCCCAGGTAAGTGACTGGCAGGAGTTTTGCACATGTGAATATCACGTGCACATGGCATTTGCATTTCTACACACTTCTTAGGCATCCCCATGGCTTTCCCTATGCACTATTAACATACATACATATATATGTGTGTGTATGTGTGACATATATGTAATAGATATATTACAAATATATATATTTTGGGGCCTCCCCGGTGGCGCAGCGGTTAAGCACTGTGCTGTGGAGCTGTCGGCAGCGGCAACGCGAGTTCGACGCCCGGCCAGGAAGAATCCCACATGGCGCGGCAGCCTCTCCTGCCTCACCCACTGCTCCCCTCAGCAGTGTATTTCTGATCTGCCTGTTCTGCTCCCCGCTCAGGCTCTGGTGAACCCTCTCGCCGCCCCATGCCTCTGACCTGTACCCCAGCTTGTATGTATAAATAAAAAATAAATCTTTAAAAAAAAACCAAATATATATATTTTACATCACTGTGTATTCCCCATAAAATTCTCACCACCAATTCACCTGTGAACCATCACCATAGTCCCTTGTGTTCTTCTCTCCCATGTTTTGATCCCCTTTCCTCCCCCTCCCTTGCAGAATGTCTCTTATTTATGGTTGCCGGCTAGTATTTTTGTTTTGTTTTATTATTATTGTTATTTTTTCCCTAATCAGATAACTGAAATGTAAAGCTAAGCATTATGGATTTTAACATTAAGATAGTGAAGTGACCGCAAAACACTGAACATTTAGGCCTCTCACCCACATAATATAGTACACACTGGAAAAACATATGAGATCTTAGAAAAATCATTTAAAGCATACAACTACTTAATATTATTGTCACAATTAACATGACACTTCTAAGAGGAGCAGCGCGGTTCAGAGAAATAGAGCTGAGTTGTGTGAGCATATGCGTGTTGGCGTTGGGGTGGTTTCTCTATATTCCTCCTATAGGTGAAATCATTCGATATTTTCCTTTTTCCTTATGGCTTATTTCACTGAGCATGATCCCGTCTAGCTCTATTCATGTTGCTGAGAATGGTATGAGTTTATCTTTTTTGATTGCTGGGTAGTATTCCATTGTG
Organism: Scalopus aquaticus; assembly: GCA_004024925.1. Lineage (NCBI taxonomy): Eukaryota > Metazoa > Chordata > Mammalia > Eulipotyphla > Talpidae > Scalopus > Scalopus aquaticus. The sequence goes on from PVIJ01003743.1 coordinate 88,744, forward strand.
TATATAGACCACATCTTCTTGATCTAGTCTTTTGGCTGTTTGCCCACAAAATCCCTGTTTCTTTATGGAGAGTTGTACAAGAATATATGGCAAGGATACTCTTCTGTTGCCTTGACCCAAGAAAAATTGTTTTCAAAATTACACAAAATTAAATTGTGATATTTAGCAGCTGCATTATGATTCCCCAATTAATAAAAGCATAATTGCTTTTGCCTTAAATTAAGCTCTGACTGAAGTATGTTCTCCTATGATCTATGGCCATGTCAGCCACTGGGTTTGCTCTATGACTGACTCGGAATTCAGTCTATAGTTTCTTCTTTGTGACAATGGTGATCTTTGCTATTTCCTTTTACTGGACCAGAAAAGATCTGGCCCTATTTTCTTTTTTTTTTTTAAAGATTTATTTATTTATGCATACAAGCTGGGGTACAGGCCAGAGGTGTGGGGCGGTGAGAGGGTTCACCAGAGACAGAGTGGGGAACAGAACAGGCATATCCACCTAATACCCTGCTGAGGGGAGCAGTGGGCAAGGCAGGAGAGGTCTGCTGCGCCATGTGGAAATCTCCCTGTGCCACCAGGGAGTCCAGATCTGGCCTTATTTTCAAAGGTATTCTAAAGCAATAACTTCCAACTCCAAATAATTTTGACATTTAATGTGTATAATTAAATTATAGGAAAGTAAAAGGCTATTTACACTATTTTCTTAAAGTCAAACTCTTTAAGTGAGAGTGAAAAAACCCATATAAAAGCAGCACTCGGTAAAATAAATCTGTCTCTAAACAAAATTACTATCTGTATATTACTATCTGTAAGGTAAATGGAAATTATCAGTTTTTTCCACTCCTGCCATTAGCATCAGTGATCAATACCTGTGGTCTTACACGCGTGCCTGATGGTGGCACCTGGAGCATGGTGCGGGCACGTGTGAGTGGGCACACCTAGGCCAGGAGACTGAGCATATAAGGGCCGCATCGCAGAGGCCTGAGAGCAGCAACAGAGGGCAGGTGCCGCAAAGAGCAGTAGAGACCAGCGTAGAGACCACAAGAAAATCCCAGAGAGCCCAGAAAGATTTGCACCGGACTAGGAGAACTGCCAGCTTCCCAGCCCCCGGCCCCCCTGACTGCCCTGCACCTGGTTGCCTCACTACAAATAGGGTAGAAATGTTACCGGAACCAAGCTGCCTTAGCAGCTTGGGTGCCTGCAAGAGCGGTGGGGCCTCTTATCCCACTGCTCCGGAGTCAGTTATGGCAGTTGCTCCTGCCCAGTAACTGCCATTTTTGCATGGACCAATCAGGTGCTAGGAGATGATGGGTCGGTCCAATCAGCTCCAGGATTGAACATGGTCCAATCAGACGTATGGATGGTACTCTGGGAGAGGATATAAGCCAGGACTGGAGGGACCGAAAGGAGGAAAAAGAAGGAGAAAAAGGAGGAAAAAAAGGAGAAAAAGATTGAACCGAACAGGAGAAGACACGACACGACCAGCCCCCAGGAGAAGAAAGACGACGGTTCCAGACTCCGAAGAGGAAAAGAGGAAGAAGAAAAAGATTGAACCGAAGAGGGGAGAAAAGATTGAACTGAACAGGAGAAGACACGACACCACCAGCCCCCAGGAGAAAAAGACGATGGTTCCAGACTCCGAAGAGAGAAGAGAGAAGTCAGTTCCTGGCCTCTGAGAAGAGAAGAAAGAAGAAAAGAAGCACCAGCAGCCGCCCTCCGAGGAGGAAGAGAAGCTGAAGGACTCTGAAGAGACTGGGTCTCGGTCCTGTTTCTGACGTAGCCTGAAAGGAGCCCCAGAAGCCTGCGCCTGGTGTCTCAGAGGCCTGTTTGTTGGTCTAACCCAGCACCTCCCAAGGAGCTGCCGTCCCCGATGCGTTCTGGGTGAGGTGGCCGCCACCTGAGGCTGCAGTGAGCTCTCTGTTTCCCCCGTTTGTACAATAAACCCCATGTTTGCTATTGTTGTTCCTGTAGCCTGAAGTCTCCTGCAATTGTGCGAGCGGGTGAGAACCCACAGGCAGTGACCTGTCCTCTCATCAGGCATTGTCCTTTGTTGTATTTGGCCTTTTGGGGCTTTTTGGTGGCTCTTGCTGCAGAGCCTGGGCATTTGAGCCTCTTTCTGCCTGATTTCAGTTGGCGACCACGAAGGGACTAGACACCCCGTCTGCCCCGATTTCAGAAAGATCATTAAAAGCCTGAAAAAATCACCAAGGGCTCCAGGACTCCTCTTTTACCCATCTTCCAGAGCCAGAGAGAACCTGCTCAGTGCCTTGCGGTCACTTCACTATCTTAATGTTAAAATTCCTAATGCGTAGCTTTACATTTCAATTATCTGAAAAGTGAGATTTATGACCCTAAGCGTTTAGGCCTCTAACCCACATAATATAGTACACACTGGAAAAACGTATGAGATCTTACAAAAATCATTTAAAGCATACAACTACCTAATATTATTGTCACAATTAACATGACACTTCTAAGAGGAGCAGCGCAGTTCAGAGAAATAGAGCTGAGTTGTGTGAGCACATGCGTGTTGGCGCTGGGGTGGGGCAGGGAAGGAGGTGATAGTCAGAGGTGTCTGCTACCAAACTACAGGCTCTGTCTGCAGGTGGGATACTTCCACATGCCCTGCAGACTCTTGTATCCCCACAACAGACACATATTAAATAGAGCTACTCCGAGCAACAGACTTTGGGACAGTCACTAAATCAATATTTAAACTGGAAATTATTCTCACAGCTTCCATTCTTTTTTTTTTAAAGATTTATTTACTTATGCATACAAGCTAGAGTACAGGCCAGAGGTGTGGGGCAACGAGAGGGTTCACCAGAGACAGAGTGGGGAGCAGAACAGGCAGATCCACCTAAATACACTGCTGAGGAGAGCAGCGGACAAGGCAGGAGAGGTCTGCCGCGCCATGTGGGAATCTCCCTGGCCAGGGTCCAACTCGTGGCGACAGTTCCACAGCCAGCACTTAAGCGCTGCACCACCAGGAATGCTCACAGCTTCCATTCTTAAGATTATGCCAAACAGGGCCTCCCGGTGGCGCAGCAGTTAAACACTGCGCTGTGGAACTGTTGGCAATGGCGACCCGAGTTTGACGCCCGGCCAGGGAGAATCCCACATGGCGCGGCAGACCTCTCCTGCCTCGCCCGCTGCTTCCCTCAGCAGCGTATTTCTGATCTGCCTGCTCTGCTCCCCACTCTGTCTCTGGTGAACCCTCTCGCCACCCCATGCCTCTGGCCTGTACCCCAGCTTGTATGTATAAATAAAAAATACATCTTTAAAAAAAAAAAAGATTATGCCAAACATAAGTTTCACAGGTAAAAAATTCTCATATAGAGAAAAGCTTTTGTTGTTGAGATCCTGAAATTTTGACATTCATGAAAATGTTCATATTTTTCCAGAGAAAACCTGGAATATCTGAAGTCTAATCTGTATGAGTATGGCATGCTCAGGGACATCCCTTTGCATTCTGCACATTCTTCCACAGACAATTGCAATTTTTACCCACTAGTAGATGCAGAGGTGTTAATTTACCAGAGAAGTGACGCATGACATAGTTTTCTCACTCTCCATTAGTTTGCAATCATGCTATCACCTGAAAATTGACATCTTCAATTTTCAAAAGCAGCAAACTATTGTAGTAGTTGAAACCTATTTGCTGACAACATTAACAACCAAATATAGGAAACAAGTAGGGGTGGAGAAGTTGTTTCATTCATTCAATAAATATTAATTTCATGCCTATTATAACCCAGTGCTGTGCCTGATATTCAGTAGTGCATATGATAGATTTTGTACCTGCTCTGATATTGGTTTAAAACCAGTAGTGAAACTTTGAGTGAATAACTTGAGACATAATCACTTAATTACAACTTTGGTAATGGTGATAAATGAAGAGTTTAGAAACTAGGAATATGTAATAGAGATTTTTGGGACAGCTTTCCTGAGGAAGCGATATTTCAACTGAGAGCTTTCTCATATATATGAAAATTAATTCTGTTAGACTCTTAATCAACTTGGCCTATAAAATTAGAATGTGTTAAATTAATTTATAATCTGAAAATATATATAGCTCCAAGGAAAAAAATAATTCCAAAATGTGAATAGCTAAAAATTATAGTCCCAAATATATGCTTTGTTATTTAAAATGGATACCAATCACAGTCATATTTTAAAAGCACTTTACTTCAGAAAAGAAAGAATAAAGCAAAAAGGAAAGCAAAAGAGAGAAGAGGGAGAGAGAAAGGAAGGGAAGGAGGAAGAGGTGGTCATTAATTTTGACATGACTTCAAAAATAAGAGTTTATACCATAGCGGCCTGGTAGCCACATTTTTCTTCCTGAATAAACTTAAAAAAAAAAAAGCAAAACACACAATAAGAAGATCTCTCTCAAGTTGTTAATAAGGATATGCCTCAGGAGTAATTACCAAAATGTCTGTTGTACAAGAGGGTACCACTATTTTTATTTTAATTCTCCATTTACTAATTTCTCTAAGTATACTAAGTACATCTGCATTTAAAGTAACTATTGAAGTCCTCCCCGGTGGTGCAGGGGTTAAAACCTCAGCACTATGAGGCTATTGCCAGCCACAATGGCATGAATTTGATCCCCAGCCAGGGAATTGACCCACATGGCATAGCAGACCTCTCCTGTCTCGCCTGCTGCTCCCCTCAGCGATGTATTTCAGTCAACCTGCCTGTTCTGCTCCCCCCTGTGTCTCTGGTAAATCCTCTCTCCCCTTACACCTCTGGCCTACCACTGAGTTCTTGGATGCATAAATAAATAAAAATGAATCTTTAAAATATATTAAGTAATTATTGATAGGTATATACTTACTGTGTTCACTGTTTTCTATTTTAAGTTTCTCTACTCTTTCCTTTTGGTCTGATGATTTTCTAGAGTTGTATGCTTACATTCCTTTCTCTTACGTTTTGTGTGCCTTGTAAGGTTTTACTTTGTAGTTACCATGAGGCTTACCTAAAACAACTTAATATTTAAAGTTGTGTATTTTAAGTTAGTGATAACTTGAATTTGAATGCATACTAAAAACTCCACTTTTACTCAGTCACCAATCATGTTTTCTGTTTTTGATGTCATGACTTACATCTTATCACCTAGGATATCATCCCTTAACAAATTATCATGGTTCTTTTTACTTTTTTTGTCTTTTAACCTATTGCACTAGTTTTATAAGTGTTCACCCTACCACCTCCTCAAACACAAACACGCACACACACACACACACACACACACACACACACACACACTATGCATCATTAAATTTTTTGTGAGCCTGATTTCTCTGATATTATCAGGGTAATTTTCTTTCATTTTTATTCTATTGTTTTAATATGTGCACATTTAATATGAACACTAGCAATTTTATAAACCCCATAAACTTCAGGCTTTCTTCTATAAAATTAGGCACTACAGTAATATCTACCCTGTAGAGGTGCTGTGAGACACTACATGTGAGATATCTAGCCTATTTTTTAAAGCAACTAATAAAGTGGGAACCCAAAATCCAAACATACCCAGGTGGTCTGACATCAGAATGAGCTCATGGTTAGCTGATTATAGCGAGCATTCAATAAAATTTACTATCAACACTACTATTATAGTAATTCTCACATTGATCATAGAAAAACAGAAAATTCAGGTAAGAAAAATCACCAGCAGACCTTTTCTTAGAGAAAATGATTTCTAATATGGCAATCTCCTTCCAGAGATTCTATATATTTTTTCTCAAAAGTAGTATCATACTATACATACTTGTTTTTTATCTGCTTTTACATTTAACACATTGGATCTGAGTGTTAGCATTTCCCCAGGAAAGCAATCCTTATTAAACAATCTCCTTTAGAAAAGAGTGTATTTTTACACATACAGCAACGTTGGTACATGTGCTTCTTAGAGCTGAAGAATACAAGCTAAATTTTATTAACATGTGAGTACTTTTGCTTTTGCTCTGAGAGAATGAAAATAGTTCTGGGGAATTTAATTTCTTCAATATCAGCAAATCTTATAGTCATATATTCTTCTAAGAGCCACACACTGGTTACTTAGAGATTAGGTTTGTGTGGCCTGGGGACTAGGATGTTTACTGAACTGCTTTAACCCAATTACAGAAAGCCTCCCAGTAAGCAGAGTCAGAATACAGTCACAGGGAAAAAGTAAAGAAAATAATGAGGTATCTCTCAGGATAGGCTGCTTTATTGGCTGATTGGTAGTAGCAAAATAAAACAATATCGAAGAATGCAGGCACACTAGCAGTATTTCTCAGCCAATGATCTAAAATTGCTTTTAATACAAGGTCCTATCAGTTGCCTTAATCTTCTGAGCTCCATTGTCCACATTGCCAAGTAATAGATATAATTTTGCACACACACACACACACACACACACACACACAAAGTACAGGTATGCATGTATTATATGGACTCTATCACTGACTCCTCCAATTTTCCCACAGTGAAAATGGGCTACCCATTTCATTTTTAAAATTATGTAATAATATGGCAGAGGTGTGATCTAAAGTCCTACTGGAAAGAGCTGTAGTTAGAAGCTGGGCTTGTTTTTTGCTTTGCCAGGTGCTCCCCTCAGCAATGTATTTCAGTAAATCTGTCTGTTCTACTCCTCACTCTGTCTCTGGTGAATCTTCTCACCACCCCACACCTCTAGCCTACACCTCAATTCTTGTATGCATAAATAAATGAACCTCAAAAAAAAAGTAGAAGCCTGGCTTGTTTGTAACTACTGTTATTTATCTCTACCCTGTCTAGACAAAGTTGCTATATTTTCTCAATGACGCACAACTGAGACTTTATCATGGTATAATGCAATGTTACTATACAAAAGAATTTGTTAAACAGAAGCGGGTGGGGGTAGAGGAAATAAGAAATGAACCACCTTTTGAATACTTATTAATTGAAATGGTCAAAATATTAATCATTTAGCCCAAGGTGAAATCTTTCACATCTTGCTTGGGGTAAATAATATCTACATCTTAGGTTTATAATACAGACTAAACAGGAAAGTGCAATAAAACACTTAGCACAATACACAATATCAATTCTTAATAGCTATTATTAGTAGTTTATAAATGATTTTTAAGCAAATACCTAAGGATCATACCTCTAAAACCTAACTTACATACAGGCAAAGTCTCAAGGGAAAGAAGAAAATTGGGGTGAGGGGAAAGGGGAGCACCATGTTATACATGTTAACATTGTAATGATCCTTCTGATCAAGATGTTAAATGTATTGACATTGGAGTGACCTTGACTGATAAAAAGGTGGGGGCACTGGGAGAGAGCCACCTAAATCATCAACCACTTTTTTATGAAGACACTGAAACAAATATGCAAGAGGCGACAAAAGAGCAGGCTGTGTGGAGAAGCTCTGACTAAATCAGAATTAACAACCGGGCCTCATAAGATACCTCTGAAAAGTGGCATTAATATGGCTTCAAAGTTGAGGCAATTTGAGATGCTCATAGACTCCATGCCAGTGATCCTGAAGTCACCTCCAGAGTTTGGTGAGCATGTCTCCCCCGAGACGTACTAGTCCTTCCTCCAGGCAGAGGGCTCATTCTTGGACTGTGTCCCTCCTGCCCATGCCACATCGCCAGTCTAATGACAAGAGGTCTGTTCCCTTTTCCCCCTTTTGTTGCCAGTTTAATTGTATGCTTATATTATTGTGATATGGATTTCCCCAATAAATTTATAATGTGGTTATATGCATTTGGCTTGAATCCTGAGCTGAAACTTTCCAGCTTCTCAGAAATTAACACTCTAGAAATCCCAAACCTGATAAAACTCACTAACATAAATATTAATTTGGCATAAAATAGTAAAATATAACTTGCCATCATTAACTAACAATGCCACATATGAATAGCAAAGCCACACAAAAAGCTTAACCTGGGTCCATCCTGGGAATTATAATTTGTATTAATTTACATATAATTTGAATTTTACCAACACACACATCACCTCGCGCACACACACACACACACACACACACACACACACACACAGGATAAAAAAGCATTTGTTCCTTTGATATCTTCCTGCTAACACATGTGACATGCTAGGAACCAGGGCAGATGCAATACCCTGCCTTGTAAGCATCTTTTAATCTAGTGAGGTAAACAGAACTTTCAACAATTTCATTGTGTGATGACACAACCAAACAATGAGAAAGAAGAGTAGAAAGTAATGTAAGAACTCAGAGAAGAACAAACCATCTGGAGAAGAGAAAGCTTTGCAGAGATGGTAAATTATTTGGGAATTTGAAGGATTAATAGTTCACCAGAAAAAAAGGGCTGGGGCAAAATGTTAAAAAGAACACATGAATATCATATTTATTCTTGCCCAGAGTTAGTATGTAAAAACATATTTCAAGTGCTATTGCATTTATTAAAAAGTGTTCAGTATCCCCAAACTATGAAAAACCTAGAGCACACCTAGATGTGCTCTAAGAGTTGCTTTCACCAAAACCAGGTCATTATCCTCACCTATTTAGTACTGTTTGAATGTACAGTTGTTAAATAACTATTATATGTTAGGAACTGTGCAAGGAATGGGGGCGCAGTTGAATAAAAGGGAAGTCCCCGTCTTCCAGAGGCTTGGAACCCAGAGGAAATAAAGGATGTTTACAGAGTAAGCTGAGTATTTAAAGGAGAAACACCGGGAGTGTGGAACATTGAGTGTTCAACAGTTGAAGAGAAGGAAGTGCTTTTATTTCTAACTTCTGTGTGTCTTTAAAAAATTCAAATAGTGGGCCTCCCTGGTGGCGCAAGGGGTTAATTCTCAGTCAATGAAGCTATCAGCAGCCACTGCAACAGGAGTTAGATCCCCAGCCAGGGAGCTTCCCAAGTGGCACAGCAGACCTCTCCTGTCTCCCCTGCTGCTCCCCTCAGCAGTGTATTTCAGTCAGTCTGCCTCTTCTGCTCCCCACTCTGTCTCTGGTGAATCCTCTCATCCCCCTCCCCCCCTACACACCCCTCTGGCCTACACCCCCAGCTCTTATATTCATAAATAAAATCTTTAAAAAATCAAATAGTAATTATGATGTTAAGTAATTCCTAGGATGATTGGCATAGTTTATAACATTTTGGAGAGTGTAAAAATAATAAAATTATAAAGTGGGGTATTACTGTGGTCATTCTTATTCACCTATTGATTTTAAACTGTCTTCTACATACAAAAGTGGAAGAGGAGCAGGAGGAGAAGGAAAGGGAGCGGGGATGGGAGAGGTATTGGAACCCCTTCTAATTTAATCTATCTATCTAAAGTTCTTCCCGATTAATTACCCCTTTCCACCTAAGGTTGTCCTTCTGAAACAAAATACACAAATGTATTCTCAGACTAGCAAAATTGCAAAACTAAAAATACATTCTGCATTCCCATTCATTATTTCTTCCATCACCAGGAAGGTGAGGATAGGGAAGCTGTTCTTTATGTGAATTATAAAGTATATTTATAGAGTCTAAATATTTGGAAATATATGATATTCCAATCTTACAAATTTAACACAAGTCAAAATGGAAATAATAAGTCTCAAGTTTCATTATACTACTTTTAATGCTTTACAAAGCAATTCTAATACTATGTATATAATATCTGAGATTCCTAACCAGCACTCACTTGGACTGAAGCAGCCAATTGCATTAAAAAGTGCCTGGAAGCAAAAGCTGCAAATGCAACCTCCTGCAATTTAAGGAAAGGAAAGGAAACTTTAGCCAACTAATTTGTTTTCCCATAGATTATCTTTCCAAATGTGGATTAATAGGAACAATTTTAATGCTGACCTTGGAAAACTACTGCAGCAAATTGCATGTGAAACATAGATCTGGAAACCAAATTTTGGAAACCAGCATACATGAAGAATGTGACAGTAACATTTTGGAAAAAGGAATAGTTCATCCTGTACGTGAGTAAATACTAAATCTCAACAAAGCACATTCAAACCTGATTTTTATAGAAGTTGTGATATTTAAGTTTTTTTGGCCATTACCCAATTTCTTAGCACCTAAACTGTTAATCATTTCCTATCCTCTTATATTTTGGAAAGGCCACAGGTTTTTTAAACAGGTTTAAAAATCTTCTTTTTAAATATATAGATATATAGATATAGATGGATATATACATATATTTCTATATATATTACATATTATATATATATATATATACACATATACACATATGTCATCATGATTGTAAAATATCCTAAGAGAAAATGTCATAGGAAGACACTCATCTCGTTGAATGAGAATCACTTGGTCAAAGTGAAGAAGGTACCACAATCTATATTTGTGTTTCCCCCCTACCCTTGGTTTTCATAGTCTTCCTCTGGCAGTTGTGATAAGAGACTCACCCACAGAGCTAGCAGAGCTGGACTACCTGTGAGGCTTCATGGTACAGAGCAAGAGTTGACAAACTACAATCAGTGGGTCCAACCTAGATAATGACCTGTTTTTGTAAATAAAGGTTCATTGGAATATAATCTTCTTTTATTTTTTAAAAGATTTATTTATTTATGCATACAAGCCAGGGTACAGACCAGAGGCATGGGGCGGTGAGAGGGTTCACCAAAGACAGAATGGGGAGCAGAACAGGCAGATCAGAAATACACTGCTGAGGTGAGCAGTGGGCTAGGCAGAAGGCAGGAGAGGTCTGCTAAGCGCCACGTGGGAATCTCCCCTGCTGGGCGTCGAACTAGCCTAGCGTCACTGCTGCAGACAGCTCCACTGCGCAGTGCCTAACCGCTGCGCCACCAGGGAGGCCCTGGAACATAGTCTTCTTCTTTTTTTTTTTTTAATTTATACAAGCTGGGGTACAGGCCAGAGGCATGGGGCGGCGAGAGGGTTCACCAGGGACAGTGGGGAGCAGAACAGGCAGATCAGAAATACACTGCTGAGGGGAGCAGCGGGCAAGGCAGGAGAGGTCTGCCGCACCATGTGGGATTCTCCCGGCTGGGCGTCGAACCCGCACCGTGCACTGCTGACAGCTCCATAGCACAGTGCTCAACCGCTGCGCCACCAGGGAGGCCCCTGGAACATAGTCTTCTTAAGTGTTTATGTATTACTGATGACTTTTTTTGTGTGCTACATTAACATAGTTGAGTAGTTGTAACAGATACTCTGCTCTACAAAGCCAAAAATATTTATTATCTGAAACTTTAAAAAATTGGTTGACTTTTGGTACAGAGGAAAAAGCAGCGGGTTTTAGGAAAGAAGATGACATTTCTATTTATCACGGTCATCAGAAATCTATAGTATTTTCTTTTTATAAATAAAATCTTTGTTTTTAAATACTATTTCTCAGCTTGGGATATTGTTTCTGAAACTATCACTAAGTTGACATCTAACAATTCTCCCTTCAAGCTTCTTATCTCCGTCATATACTATTCTGCAAACTTTTTAATACTAACAAACAGATCTGATCATTCCTTTCTATGACTCACTGATATTTATTCCACAGAGAACATTTCACTAATGTATGTATGTATACATGTATGTATTTATTTATTTACATGTACACTTTTCTTCCTGACCTGTAAGTACCTTCAAATTAAGCACAGTTTATTAATAACATTGTATCCTGCCTCTTACACACTATGTGGTATATATTAGACCCTCATTAAATAGTTGTTGAAGCTAGCTGAAAAGGAAAAAAGGAGCAAAGTATTAAGTCTTGAGAATTTAACTAGCTCAGTGTCACACAGTAAGTGTGTGCTGGCTAGGATTTGAACCAAGATCTGAAAGCAACACAAATGCTCTATTTATTTTATTGCATCTAGTTAGAAGAATGGAGTTTTCATTTTGTTTCTATTGTTGGTAATATGAATTATAACTCTAAGAATACTGTATTCTAAAATAAGGATGTTATATTATGAGACATTTTCAAGACCTCTTCTCTAACATTTGAATTGCTCTAGGATAATCATTTCACTAAATATCACAGATATTACTAAAAGGAATCATAGTATGTGGCTATTTTGTGGTTCATGTCAGAGTTGAAAAGGCAACTTACATTCACTTTATGAATAGCATCTCAAAGAAGGAGCCAATCACTTTTGTGATAGATGGCTGTTAATCAGTTTTGAATGATATCAGCATCCCACCTAGCTGCACATAGATAGAGGCTGGGTGGTCACTGGTTAGAATATTACTGGAGAAATGTATGCACTGGGACAGTGGAGGAGGAGAGTGGATTTGATGATCTCGTAGATGCGTTCCAGTCTTGAAAATATTAAGATGTGTAACTAACTCATTATTTTCTGATATTTCTATCATGTCTACAAAGTAAGCCATCTGCTTGGAATTGTCAAGCAGGGAATCTATTGCTGGACAATTCTATATATTTAATATACATTAAGGTAATAGCTCCCTCCCAGTTACTCTGTTCATTGGTTTTTGGTTTGCCCTTTAAAGAAACAAGAAATCAGTCTAGTAAATGGAAAATAATATGTGGAAGGTATTTTAGATTGTCTAAATCAACATCTGCTCTCTACCTTCTTCCTTGATTATGTCCACTATGGGCTCCAGAAAAGTTAAATTAATTTCTAGCCTTCTTTTCCAGAAAGGATGGCAAATGCCTGGATTCTGCTCTGTGACCTGATATCAGAACCTTGTCATAGAAGGGAAATCTGAAAGTTTCTGAGGTCATGAAAAAGAGAATAATATTACTTACTAGTTACATTCTTCCCCTATCTCCTCATCTTGAATGGAAATAGTACGTGATGCCCAAAGATATAGAAACCAACCTCAGACCATGAAAGGAAAGCAAAGTTTACACATATGTCAGCTCTGATATTATGGTGGCTACTTCCTTGATAAATACAATATGTGAGACGATCAATCTCTATTTGTCATTGTTATGTATACTGCTGTTTGAAACCCAGGTCATATCATTCCTTCTGATGCAAATTGCAAATAAATTAGAAGTTGGAGCCAGAAACACCTGGTTTTAATTCCCAGTAGAGAGCCTCCATGGTGGCGAAAGGAATTAAGTCTCAGCACTATGAAGCTATCCGCAGCCACTGCAGCAAGAGTTCAATCCCTGGCCAGGGAGCTTCCCATGGTGCAGCAGACTTCTCCTGTCTCGCCTGTGGATCCCCTCAGCAGTATATTTCAGTGGCTCTGCCTGTTCTGCTCCCCACTCTGTCTCTGGTGAATCCTCTCACCCCCCTACCCCTGTACCTCTGGCCTACAGTCCAGCTCTTGTATGCATAAAAAAATAAATCCTTAAAAAAAATAAATTCCCATGAGGACATTGTGTGACCTTCAGTAAATAATTTTATCTCATTAAGATGCAGTGTCTTCATCCAAAAAATAAAAAAAATCACAATCACAATCAAAGACTTATAAATATAAAAACAACAAAAGTGAAAGGATTATGGAAAGTATGTGGCACATTAAATGGTTCAACAAATATGATATATTGTTAACATTGTTATTGGTTGTAGGATTTGTTGCATGTGCCAAGCATTGAACATGAGATATATAAATGATTCAATACATATTTTCTTTTTTAGTACTCCTAAAAAATTAAGCAAGAATAATTAATTTAATAGATGAGAAAATTGAAGCTCAAAGAGGTGAAGTAATTTGACTAAGTTCAGACAGCCAGGAAATAATAGAATTGGAATTTTACTTTACACTCACTCTAGTTGATGTTTTTCTTACATCCAAGAATTTCTACAGGATATTCATTCATAAGTATGCCTAGGAGGTTCAGAGTTGGGGAACTCTGGAATATTAACTCATGTGTTTAATGTAAAATTTCTCAGAAATTTCAATGTAAGGTATCACCAAGAGAGGGATTTTAATAGTGAGTATTTCCAATTTTTATGGCACACATGGTGTTAGAAGTGGAATTGCATCCTCCCAAAAAAAGATTAGTTTAAGCCCTAACTCCCAGTATTTCAGAATACAATATTTGGAAATACTTTTGATAGACGTACCCAAGTTAAGATGAGGTCATTAGGGTGGGCCCCAATCCAGTATGACTGGTATTCTTATCAAAGGGTAAATTCATACACAGAGGCCAACATATACACAAGGATAATGTCATGTAAAGATAAAGGACAAGGTTGAATTAATATATCTATAAGCCAATGAATACCAAAGATTGCCAACAAATCACCAGATGCTGGGATAGAAATCTGGTGTAGATTTTCCTTCACAGTCCTCAGAAGGATCCAACCTTGCTGATACTTTGACCATGGGATTCTAAATCCAGAACTGTGAGACAATTTATTACTATTTAAATCCCCTGATTTGTGAATCTTTGCTATGGCAGCCCCAGCAAATGAAAACATGTGAAAAAAAACTCTTTAGAAAAAGTCTCAATTATATTACCTTTCAGTTTTCTTTTCCAGGTTAACCAACCTGATCACCTTTAATTATTCCTCATGTAGTATGAACTAAATGCATGAACTCATTAGAAGCCTCAAGTTACTAACAAAAAAACAACATTGTCACCTTGTTAATAAAGTAAGATACAGGATAGTGGACACAAAATATTGATGGATCAGGAACTAGTTGTCAACTGGGTGGTATACAAAGCAGGTATTATAAGTGCCCCCCACTTTTTTATTTGACTAAAACTTTACTGACCAGATGAAGTTTTGGACATGCAAGGTCTAGGGGTATTACTTTTCATAAAGTGTATTTTATTAAGTTTGAAAAAGGCATCCTTTTAAATTTTAATTCCATCCTTTGGAAAATTCTTCCAATACTCAAATTTTATTAGAAAAATACATTTCATTGCAGAAGAGCTATTTCATAATAAGCATAAAAAATTATAATATACATGTTGTGAGAGATGTTCCCTTAGAGGTCGAGCAGTGTACAATATGCACCACCACTCATGGCAGCTGTAACATGGCCTGTACTAGTGTAACAATAAGTAGTGATCTCCATAGATGGTTGACCTATTTTATGTTCATAAATTCTGAACAGCTTTAAATAACAAAAGGCATTACTATCTACTTGCTACGGAATAGGGGTTTGTGTGGACAAAGATTTGCACTATTGTCACCGCTGGCAGAAATCTAACATTTAGTTGACTGGTAACTATTTAAAAACTGTACCTAATGTCTTCTCATTTATCTTAGCAAATATGATTATTCTAGGAGTTTATCTAGGTTCTCAGTAAGTGTACCAGGTAGTTGTTTAATTAACTTTAAAATATTTGGAAACTGTTTAAAAAAATATAGCGAATATTGATCTTTAACTTTTTTAGGCTTTGCAAAAATTACCAATTCTTCAGCACATTTTTAGCTTGAAAAAGTTTGTTGATGTGGTACAGAATCTTAGTAAACCTTTTGAAATTACATGCAAAACACTTGTGTGTGTTTGCATTATTTTTAAAAATTTGAACCCAGGGCTTATGTCAGGGAGTATATATTTTTTTTTTTAAGATTTATTTTTATGCATACAAGAGCTGGGCTGTAGGCCAGAGGGGTGAAGGTGTAAGAGAAATTCACTAGAGACAGTGGGAAGCAGAACAGGCAGAATGACTGAAATAAACTGCTTCGGGGAGCAGTGGGTGAGACAGCTAATAGCTTCTTAGTGCTGAGACTTAACCCCTGTGCCACCAGGGGGTCCCTGTGTTGGCATTTTTCCAGGGATGAATTCCATAGCTTTTGTCATATATGTAAATGTGTATGTGTCATGAAATGGCTTAGAAAATCACTGTTCTATAGTGTGGAGCCTTGATGTCTTCCCTACCCACAATGATGTGAGTGTATTTAGGAGAACTTCTTGAGAACGTGCTCCTGAGCATGACACTGTTTCATGCAGAAATGTAGTGGTCTTTCAGCAAGATCCTTATCAATACTGGTTCATAAGTCCATCCACAACACAGCAGATAATTGAATGACATGCTATATTCAGAACACTTAACAAAGTCCAGCACATAGTTATCATTCAACCAATGTTAGTATTACTATTTCTAGTTTGACTGATGCCTAAATTGATGGCTCTGCTTTCAACCCTTAATTAATATACAAAATACTTACACTGCAAGTATATCACTGAGTTCCATTCTGTACTTAACAAAATTTTGTTGAAGAAAATGGTATTTATGGAATATTTACTGAGTAAATATTCTCTTTTCTTCTGGTCTTCCAAATACACTAAAACTATATTTGGACAAATCTTGGTTATTGGATTGAATATCTGTAGAACATATCAATATTTTCCTATTTCCACTCCACCCCTTTTCAATACAAGGAACTGCTTTTAGAGAGTCATGCTTTGGCATCAACCCTTTTACATCTATTATATGATTTTATTTTTTGTAATCCCTAGGAATTTTATTACTGTATTTCTTATGAAAAAAAATTTTGAATACTTTATATTCCATTATATAGAGGTTTTTTTGTAAGGACCAAAGAAACTAACTTTGCTTTCAGTTCCAAGAAAAATTATGTTTCTCCATGAAAAGAAAAAAAAATTTCAAATCTTAAGATATTGTATTTAATACCCTGATTATCTTTTCTCATTTTCACTGGCTGCAGAAATACCTAGAATCTGATTGAGCAAATATAAAGGATCCCCATATACATATATTATAAAACAACTGATGACACCTATATAAAACCATAATATATCATATTTCTTATTATTTCTCCTAATTTTATTTTTCACTTTTCTGTATTATATTCAGATATATAAAACATTTTCAGATCCTACTCAAATGAGAAGCATTATACATACATCATACATACATGTATACATGTATACACAAAGGTATATGTAAATAAATAATGTATGGAACTTACCACTCTGGCAAGATAATTATCTTCTTGAGACTTTCTTTTAAAATTAAAAATAATAATATTCATACTTCATGGACATATACTATAAAAAAATTAAGAGCATTTGAATTACTGATATAATTTAATTGAGAGTCTGGAACAGAGGGGGTATCCTGTCAGTATTGTTCATCTAAAGAACTTCCAATTTTGATAAATTCATAGTCAGCAGAAATATTAATTTGCCAGTAGTCCTAGGAAAGTGGTGATTATGATTGTTGGCATGATATAAAGTCTTAAAAGGACCTTGCCGCAGCATATTTAGGTTAAAGTAATTAAAGTGTAGCCATAGTTCTCAAAAATGACAAATCTTGAGCAAGAAGATTTTAGGACTGGTATACAAAGATTGCTGAACTCAGCAAAGTTATATTAAACACATTAGTTGAGTCAAATAGTGCATATCTTCATGTTTAATCCTTTGGAAAGGTTTATTGATTTATAGAATCTTTTCATTATTTATTTATTTATATATATTTACACCATTGTTAATTTTTGTACAAGTTTGATTTCTCTTCTCAGATGTAATCCTCATAAAATCCCCACTAACAAGTCACCCATGAAGCATCACCATAGTCTCTTGTGCTCTTCCCTCCCCTGTTTTGATCCCTCTCCCTTGCTGAATGTCTCTGATTTATAGTTTGTCTTATTTATAGTTTGTCTGGTCTTGTTTTTTTTTTTTTTTCCTGATTCCTTGTTTGGTTCCCCTATAATCTTTTTGAATAAATGAGGCAATGCAATCTGAGAAAAGATGAATGGGAGGGTTTCATTAAATCAAAGGAAGGTCTTTGCCGTCTTCTATAGTAAGAAATGCATCCATTTTTATGTCATTAGCCTAAAAATCATCAAATTAGAAGTCCTAAAGATTAGATTTCAATTACAGCTCTATCATCTTTTAGTTTAAGGATTATAGGAAATTTTCTTTGCTTAAAAATGGAGGTAATGAAAAACACATTCCACAGGGTAGCTGTTAAGATTAAGTGTATACACACACACACACACACACACACACACACACACACACAAATCGATATGAAGCAAGAGTATTTACGCATGACAAAATGTATGATATAGGGCCTCCCTGATGGTGCAATAGGTTAAGTCACAGCACCTGTGAAGCTTTCCAGAGCCACAGCAGCACGAGTTCAATACCGGCTGGGGAGCTTCCCACATAGTTCTGGAGACCTCTCCTGTCTTGCCCACTGCTCCCCTCAGCAGTGTATTTCAGTAAGTCTGCCTGTTCTGCTCCCCACTCTGTTTCTGGCGAATTCTCTCACCCTCCCATACCTCTGGCCTACACCCCAGCTTGTATAAATAAATAAATCTTTAAAAAAATGTATGAATATACTCAAGTGACTCTATGTCCTGAAGGCGAAAATGATAAATAAATAAACCACATAGTGAATCCAGTGATGTGGTAACCTGTCTACTTTTCTATACTGAACTACATTTCCCAGAATTCTACTTTTTATTACTTTCAGTGACAGTGAGTCACAGGAGATATTTCTAAGGGAGATTTAAGGTGCAAATGAAGTAGCACCCATTTGTAAAGCAAATCTGTCGGCTCACCTCATTGGCATAGGCAGCTGCAAGACCAAAGCATTAAGATAGTTTTAATGTATTAAAATAATTTTGTGGTAACAGTATTTCAGATATTCCTTGAAATGCTGGAAAGAGGTAGTATGCAAACTGGCAATGGTTCATTAAAACAGATTCTGTGGAACTTTATGACAGGAAGTCAAAGAATTTATAAATATGACTGACAGATAGTAGATTCTCCAGAAAACTATTTTTGTTTGAAAGTTCTAAATCTCAAGGATGATTAGAGGAAACACAAAAGGGTTTTACTCCTTTCTCATTTACCTTCCTTATAATAAACATTAGATCTTCTCTTGCTTCATAATATTTGTGTTCCTACTATGCTACCTATTTTTCATTGCCATTTACATGTACTTAAATATCTGTTTCATCTTTAAAAAAATTCTCCAGCTATCATTATGTTACCCTCCATTTATTTACATCAAACTGTTCAAAAACAATTACCTTTACTCTCACTACTTAGTCAACTAAGACTTCTCAACTTAGTCCAAAATTATTTCTACCACTTGCCTTAGGCTATTGAAGATTTTCATGTACTGAAATTGGATGGACATTTTTCAGATTTGTTTGGCAATACAATTTGAAAGTCTTAAAGATATATCACACATCAAACATTCCAAACTCGGTAACATTCTTCTCCCTAACATGGTCTCCAACAGTGTGCCTTACATTGGTAAACAGCACCGCTATCAATCATCTAGGTGCACAAACAAAAATTTGAATGTCGGGCCTCCGTGGTGGTGCAGCGGGTTAAGCGCTGCTGCTGTGGAGCTGTCGGCAGCGGTGATGTGAGTTCAACGCCCGGCAGGAGAGATCCCCACATGGCGCTGCAGACCTCTCCTGCCTCGCCTGCTGCTCCCCTCAGGAGTGTATTTCCATCCATCTGCCTGTTCTGCTCCCCACTCTCTGTGGTTTGCCCTCTCGCCGCCCATGCCTCTGGCCTGTACCGCAACTTGTATGCATAAATAAATAAATCTTAAAAAAGAAAAAAAGAAATTAGAAACAAACTAAAATCCACTTGAAGAAAAGTAATAATAAAAATAAGAGTGAGAATAAATGAAATATAAATAAGAAAAGACAGTTTAAAGATCAATGAAGCCTAATACTGTTTCTTTAAAAAAAATGAACAAAATAGATAATACTCTATCTAGATCCATGAAAAAAAGGGGAAAATGCTAACGAATAAAATGAGAAATAAGGGAGAAGTTACAACAGGCCTCCCATAAAGATAGAAGATCACACAAGAATACTATGAACATCTTCATGCCCATAGGTTGAATAACCTAGAAGAAATGAACACATTTTTAAAAGCATAAACTTTCCCAGACTCAATCAGGAAGAAACAGAAAACTTGAACAAATGAAATATCAGCAAGGAAACTGAAACTGTAATCAAACACCATCCATAAAACTAAAGCACAGAAGCAAAATAATTTCACTAGTGAGTTCTCCAAAACTTCAAAGGAAAACTAATTCCTATCCTTCTCAAATTCTTTCTAAAAATTAAGGAAAGGGGCTGCTTTCAAGAACATTTTATGAGATGAACATTACTCTGATACCAAAAGCAGACAAAAGCATCACAAAAAAGAGAAAGCTATAGACCAATATCTTTAGCATTCACCAATGTAAGACACAGGTGAGGATACGGAGAAAAAGAAACCCTCACACACTATTGTTGAGAATGTAGACTGGTCTGGTCCAGTCCCTATGAAAAGCAATATGGAGGTTACTCAAAATATTAAAAATAGGCCTACCATGTGATCCAGCAATCCCACTCATAGGTCTATAGCTGTAAAGAACATAAAAATACCAATTTGAAGTGATAAATACACTCCTATTTTCACTGCAGCCCTATTTACAATAGACAAGTTATTGGTCCAACAAGAGGTCAGTGGATCAAGATGTGGTATTCATGCATAATCAAATACTACTCAGATATTAAAAAAAATAAGATGAAATCTTGTTTGCAACATCATGGATGGAACTGGAGGTGAAAATGTTAGGTGAAATGAGTGCCTTCCTGGTGGCACAGCAGTTAAGCGCTGCACTGTGGAGCTGTTGGCAGCAGCGAAGTGAGTTTGAAGCCCAGCCGGGGAGATTCCCACATGGTGTGACAGACCTCTCCTGCCTCGCCTGCTGCTCCCCTCAGCAGTATATTTCTGTTGATCTTCCAGTTTTGCTCCCCACTCTCTCTGGTGAACCTTCTTTCAGCCCCACGTTTCTGGCCTGTACCCCAGCTTGCATGCGTAAATAAATAAATCTTAAAAAAAAAAAGAAAATGCTGGGTGATGATTTCACTCACTGTGAAATATAGAAAAACCAAACAAAGAAACAGACAAAACTAAAGTATAAAACAAACCCTGGAAATCTGACTACAGAATTAGAGCTACCAGAAAGTGTGAATAGGGGTGAGGAGCAAAGTGAGAGGGGTTCCAAATGACCATGGTGGGGGACTGTGGGTGCCCTGGTGGTGGGTGTGGTGTGGTAACACACATCTGAGGAGGTGTGAACCTGTATGTATTAACATATACAGTACTGCAAACCAAAGTGGCCTTAGCAATCCCACTTTTGGGAATTTACCCAAAGGATACAAAAACACTAATCCAAAAGGATACATGCACCCC